>JABXWE010004884.1:0-42199 GCA_014611495.1 Limonius californicus
ATATATATATATATATATATATATACATATATGTATATTTTGGTTAGCCTTGTATTTCCTTCTCTACGTTATATTTGTATTAACTTTAGTTAGTTTGGTGTACAATGTTTGGCACATCGAAGTATGTGATCAAGGATGTTATTCATTTTTAAAGAGACGTAGGTGTAGATCGAATGAGATCGTTGAAGTGTTTCGATTGGCCAGACATGAGGGTTGTCAGGGGGACGAGTAAATCATTTAGTGTGTGAAAAATAAAATGTAAAAAGCTGCGGACGTGAAAATTGTTCACAGGAATCCGAGCTTAATAAAAATTCAAAATTAAGTAATAACAGTGTTTAGTTTAGAATAGAATATGTTTAGGTTGGTTGTAACTTTACAAAACTATTAAAAGTTGGAGTTTAAAGAAGCTGGTAATCTTTTATTTAGAGTGCATACAGATTTAATGACAGCGAACTACTAAGGTGTGGTACTATAATTTATGAGCGACCCAATAACTGAGATAGACTAAGTAATTACATCTAACAGAAGTTTAAGTTGAGTTTGAAAAGTACGCTGCTGTCCGTACACGACAATATATATATTGCGAAGGTTGCGTTAACGCGGCGCCTCTATCCCACGAGGATTGATCACTATGGGAGAGTAGATCAACAACCCCTCTTACTGGGGAGATTTTAACTTAGATACATTTCATATTCCTAATACAAATCATTCTTAAACTAATTCTTTATAAATTTTTTCCAGTCTTTTCTGTTTTGAGCGAGTTTCTTGGCTTCATTCCATGTTTTCTCTTTTTTCTTTAGGATTTTTCCTATTGTGTTGTCCCAGGTTTTTTTTGGTCTGCCTTTCTTCTTCTTCCCCGGTGTTTTGCACTCCCAGATTATTTTTACATGTGCTGTGTTGTTTAATCTTTGTAGATGTCCCCACCACCCCAGTTGTCGTTGTTCTATGTATTCTTCTACTGGTTCTATCACGAGGTCTGTCCTGATTTGTTCGTTTCTCATTTTGTCAAGTTTTGTCACTCCCCTAGCACTACGCAAATATTTCATTTCAGTTGCTCTAATCTTACTTTTGTCTTTTTTAGATAACACCCATGATTCGCATCCGTACGTTAGAATAGATCCATATATTGACTTGTACACTTTCATTTTTGTCTGGGGCGACACTTCCTTCTTATTTCTGAGGCACTTACTCATAGCGTAATATGCTCTGTTTGCCTTATTTATTCTATTATTTAGCTCTTCGTCTTGACTTCCGTTTTGGTTCAGTGTAATCCCTAAGTATTGGAAACTGTCAACCTGTTCTAAAATTCCCCTCTCTATTCGTATGTGTATTTCTCTCCTTTCTTCCGTTATAGCCATGACTTTAATCTTATTTTTATTTAGTCTCATCCCATTTTCAGATATTACTTTATTCCAGATGTTGATGTTTTCTTCTAAATCTTTTGCGCTTCTTGCTACAATTGCGATATCATCCGCGAAGGCGAATCCGGAGACGCTAATTCTTTCTAAGTTTCTGTACCCTAGGGACATTGGTTTGACTAATCCTTGGGTCTTTTTGCTAAGTTCGTCCATAAAAGTTATAAATAGCAGTGGGCTTAGGCTTCCCCCTTGTCTTACCCCTTCTTTGGTGACAAATTCTTCAGATATCATATTTTTGCTAATTACACAATTTCTGTTGTTTTGTATAAACATTTAGTTACTCTGATTAATTTTGGGTCCACCTTCTTTTTATTTAAAATTTCCCATATTTTCACTCTTGGTACCTTATCAAAAGAATGCTATGTATGCTGTTCTATTTCTTGCCAAGGTCCTGTTGATGATTTCTTTTATTGCAAATACATGATCTTGAGTGCATTTATTTTTTCGGAATCCGCTTTGGGTGTCTGATAATGTGGGCTCGATTGGCTCTCTTAATCTTTTTTCGATAATTTTCTCAAAGGTCTTTACTATTGTGCTTAATAGAGTTATCCCTCTGTAGTTATTACAGTCTTTGTTGTCGCCTTTTTTGTACACTGGAATTATTAGTCCTACTTCCTAGTCTTTCGGCACTTGCTCTTCTATCCATACTTTATTGCATATCTTCAGTAGTAATGCTGTTCCTTCTTCTCCCACGTTTTTGACCATTTCGGTCGTAATTTTGTCTCTCCCTGGAGCTTTGCCTATCTTGAGTTGTTTGATAGCTTCTATTAGTTCTTCTTTTGTTATTTCTTGGTCTTCATTTATTTCTATTTGGTCTCCTTGTTGAGCTTCTCTCTCTTCATTTATTAACTGTTCTGTTATCGCTTCCTCATTGAGCAACCTTTGGAAATACTGCATCCAGCGTTCCATTATTTCTGTTTCCTTTGTCAGTATTTCTCCTGCTTCGTTAGTGATTGCTGGACGTCTATTTTTCTGTCTCCCCTGAGGTTTTTTAATACTCTGTAAAACAGCTTCTGGTTGCTTTTTCCGTCTCTCTCTAGTTTGTTCTGCATTATTCCAGAGTTTTAAGGTTGCTGTTTGGAGAATACTAATAGAAATGGAGAGCCCTTTTAAAAGTTCTGGTTAATAAATATACACGCAATAAGCTTCTGAACAGCAGACTTATTGTAGGTTTGCAACAACCAAACACAAACAGCAAAGGATCGATTTATTGGTAAGTTAATTATTTAGTTAGTTGTATAGAAATTTTAGCAAAGGTTTAAACAATAATAAAATTGTTTACTTAAAAGCAGTTGGAAGATTAAAAGAACATTCTTCAAAATGATTTCTTCTAAGATTATTACATGAATTTTTATAACATACTTATCTGCTGAATAATTATAAACCATTAATGATGTGGCGTGCGCTCCCGTGTAAATAATTAGAAAAATAGCTTGGTTTACTACATTTACGCACAAAGTAATAAGTGAAACGTAGCAATTTATCAAATAAATAGAAGTCTATTGTTACTCTACCTTCTGTTTTACGAAATACATTCAAAATATGGACTAAAATTTATCATCTACGTTCGTTTTACTGTAAAATATCCTACGTTATTGTTTTCAACCCCTTTTCTAAAATAGACGTGCGTAATAATGAAGCGATGGGGTGGGTATACGTAGACATACTTGATAACCGGGATATGCCGGGATAGAAATTGTACTTAGAAATATGGCATCATTAATAACTTTGTATTAAATGTTGTACTATTTATTTTCATTTATTTCTCTTTGGATGTAAAAGGAAAATGTGTCGTACTTTGTCTTGTTCTTGGAGGCTGCGATGGCATTCGCCGGGAATATAATATATGGATTACAAATTACAAATATCTACATTTGCGCTTCGTTATGAATAATGTTATCAATTGCTTAAACCTTTTAACACAACCTTCATTAATCTTGTATTCTTCTAACTTGCCGCTATCAAGGATTACATATTATCCTTTAGTTACCGTTCAAATGGAAAATTATAATTTATTGTGTTATTATCTTGTAATATCCGATTTTCATTTTCTTCTCTTAACGAACTCCATATCCTTCGATACATTCTAGTTATTTCTGCTTATAAAATGTAATCAAACGAAGGCTACGAATTGAACCGAAACAATTTGTAGAAACACGTGTTAATCGTTGAATTTATATACTACTTCTATATGTAAATTTATATAAAAAAAAACCTTTTTCGTGATTAAAATAATTAATATATTATTTTATTGGCGTACAATTAAAAACTTTTACAAATATTTTTCGAGTGGAAGATACAATGCAGGGCAGGTAGAAATGCCATCTTAAGCCTCCGAAACAAAGAAGAAGATGATGGTTACATCGTACTATTTTTATATACAACCAATGCTGTCCTGAAATTGGCTCATATAACCACAGTCGTAAAATCGTAGGTTTTTTTATTTTGCTACCAAATATCAGATGCCTTTACTGTCACTATATATAAGGACATTTGGCCTATCTATTACACTATGTGGAGTAGATCAAAGAAAAAGAATTTCCACAAGTGAATAGGCAGACGTAGCAGTGCTTTTACTATTTTTAAATTTAATAAACGATGAATGAAAAGGAACATTGCGACTCATCCTGTACACCGATTTTAACAGGATATCGAGTGAAATTACATTGAAGACTAAATAATTATTGTTGGTTTCGGAATTTTCGCAAAAATGTTTATTTTGATAGTATCATTTTCTAAATTTACGAAAATGGCTAATCGTCTCGAAATTTCGAGATATTTCTCTGATTTTGGTCATTTGGCATTTCCCATTCTATATACATGCCCTGTTCAGTTCCTTATATTGAATATTGAAACCCAAATGACTAAGTCTCGTTTTAGATTGGGTTTTTCTGACTTTCCTCATTTTGCCTATGTTTCTTCTCTCATTCTATACCCATGATCTGTCCAGTTTCTTCTTTAAAATTGAAACCCAAATTGACTAAACTTAGTACTCATCTCTGATCTCATATTATAGTTGATACTTGAGTGTATATTTTACGTACATAAGTATAATATATTACAATTATGTATACGCAACAGCCAATTTCTTTATTAAATAATTAATACACTGTCGTATTGATACATTATAAATCACAGAATTCCAGAGATGCATAAAGATACAGTATAGTTAAGTAAGCAGTACTGTATTCAGTACAGTATACAATATAGCACATAGTATATTGTAAAGTATAGTATGCAGCATAACATAGATCAAAGTACACTGTCTTGAATATTATGTAGATTACAGTATTGCCTTGAGTATAGTATACGGTATAGTATTTACCACTGTACACAGTATAGTGTATAGTATAGTGTATAGTACAGTGTATAGTATAGTGCATAGTATAGTGTATAGCATAACATAAAGTATAGTATACAATATAGCATATAGTATAGTATCATTATTAATATTTCTGATATGTTGTAAACAGTGAAATAAGTATTTAACATTACATATTTCTCCAGTAATCAGTTAATGCGACGTCGCTCTACTAAAAAGATACCTCGCATGTATGAAAAGGTGAAGCGGCCCTGTAGTATAGTATACAATATAGTATATAACATAGTGTGCAGTATCAACTCCAGTATAGTCTTCAGCATAGTATACAGTGTAGTGCACAGTATCGTATCAATTGTAGTGTAGCGGATATCTATAGTACAGTCTACAATAAAGTATGCTATATAAAATACAGTACAGTATATAGACTCCGGTATCGTCTTCAGTATAATATACTGTATAGTTTTCAGCATAGTCTACACTACAGTGTAGTATACAGTGTATATGACGCCGATTTACCAAAAATGTAGCACGGATGTATGAATAGGGCGAGCAGCCCTATAGTATAGCATACAGTAGTAGTATGCAATATAACATACCGTACACTATACGCTGTAATATACATAATACTATATTCTGTAGCAAGTGGTAGTCTTTAGTAGAGTACGGTGTGGCACGCAGTATAGTTTGCAGTATAGTAGAGTACACAGTTTAATATGTAGTTCAGCGTGCAGTATTAAACTCAATATTCTATACAGTATAGTAGTCAACGTAGTATACAGGATAGTATACATCATAGCATACCGTATGGTGTACAGTTGAGGGCACAATGTAATATACACGACTGCATTGAGTACACTACGACAACTTGGTGTAGTAATTGTTTTGGGGCTACGGAGAATCTGCATCGTCCGCTTACTTATCCTAGCAGCTAAATATAAAATAATTAATCATACACTTTGATATTCAGTGGCGTAGAATTGATACATTGTATAAGTTCCCAGACATAGTTTAGATTTTAAAGGTTATTTTTATTAAAAACAGTATCCAACTTAATACTTCGCTTTTATTCGAAAACTAAATATACCTATGTACTTAATTATATAGAGTATAATGGTTACGTCACCCTGTAATTAGATAGGATTTAGTGTTAGAACGAGTCGATTTTCATTAATAAACGATAAATTCTTTTATGTTTTATAGTTTTCATGATTTTTGGGTAAACAATTAATCCTTATTGGTCTCAAATCTTCAAAAATTTTGTTTCTAACTGTTCAATTATCATATGGTCATTGGTTTTACTTTTAAATTACCAATTCTTGTAGGGTCTGGAATGTTGAATGTTTACTTGTAAATAAGCAATTCTTGTAAGCTCTGCAACGCCTATTCATAATTAAATTGTATGTAATGTTGAAAGTTTAAAAGATAGATATTTTTTCTCACACTAATGTATTTATAAGTTTCGTTCAAATAACTGAGAATTTGGAAACAAAAATGTGATACTATAGTTATCTAAACCGAATGAGATTAGTCTCTTTTTTATACACGATACTACCGTCTTAGTATAAAAATGGTAATTGGGTAATTGGGGTACCCGGTGGTCATACGAACATCTTTGACAATCGTAAACCATGTAGTGGAACTTCACTTCTCTGTTTGACGTGTTAGACTAGCCTCCTGCCAGGCATACGTGCAAAGAGGGCTCATAGAACCTACTCCATTGTAGGTAGTTAACAGTCCATTGGCCTATACACAGAAGAAGAAGAAAAAGAAATATAGGTAAGCTTGGGCGTGTTAATGCACAACCCAAAATTTATATTCTAATTCCAAATTTAAATAATACGCAACTGTTTCTTTCTACCACAAAATTGACGTGATATAAATGTCAATTAAATCAACTAAACGAAAGAACAGTATAGAAGATGACACAGTTCCGAAAAACACCCTGTAATGTTGGTGCCAGACGAGCAAAACCGAATAAGACTTTAATGATATTTTTAATCAGATGGTCTGAGAAGAATATCTTGTTAACTGAATCTATAAAGATTGAAGCAGAATTCTTGTAAATTCGACTAATGAGAATATGATGAATAATTAAATAGATCACACACTCATAATAAATAGTACATACCCTTTATACAACTTTTAAATACAGAATGCGTCATCTCTCATTTAAAATAATTTGCTGGTCTCTAGTTTTAGAAAATATGTGACTTCATAGAATTGTATATTATATACTAGTTTTAGAGGGTGTTAATGAATTGCAGGGACAAACTTCTAGGGCTTAAAGTATACATGAAAACAAGCATTTGCTGGTAATATATGTATGCTCAAAAGTGTTTCCTTTCAGGGATAGAGCTTCTCAAAGATTCTTTAAGAAGCGCCTAAATAACTCAATTTACTGCCTACTATTTGTTTCCATAACTTCGGAATTTGAATTTGAAAATCGGGAAGGAGGGCTTTATTTGTCCTGTATTAATTTCCGTCGTTATGGAAACAAATAGTAGGTAGTAAATTGAGTTGCCTACATTTAGGCGCTTCTTAAAGAATCTTTGAGAAGCTCTATCCTTGAAAGGAAATACTTTTGACTATACATTTATATCAAAAAATATTTGTTTTCATGTATACCTTAAGCCCTAGAAGTTTGTCCCTGCAATTCATTAACACCCTGTATATATATATATATATATATAGTATGCGACTGTCCTTTCGTTGATAAATAATCAGATTTTGTGAAATCGCAAAATCAAGAAAAACTTTCGCTTCGAATCTTAATTTCGAGATAAGGAAAGATCATTTAGTTACTTAAATAAATGTCTTTAAAATACAAAATCTAGCCTGTTGCCATAAATAAAAACGTGTTAAACATATATCCAATCAGCAGTATATAATATGAAAAAACTATACGAATAAATATGGTGGTTGAGTCACCTTATACGGGTAGTTCTTAAAAAATTCCAGTCGAATTGATTTACCGAGATATTATTAACTAAAGAAAATACACATTTCGTCATAGTAATTGAGTTGTGCACAAGAAATTTTTTGGATCTAACAAAACAAGATAAATGACTTTTATTATTTTTTTTGCTAATTCGATTGCCATGACACTTTCTCTGTACAAACTACAACTCAAAATATAGATAATTGCATTTGAATAATCATTACCAAATGTTACAAACACGTTGCTTTAATTTCAAAGATCTCGTTTATTATTAAGTTTAGCTCGCTGCAGTGTTACAATATTTTAAATAGGAAATGTAATATAATCAAACTTGGCTAATAAATTCGAGAAAAGTAATGGTAGCAAACCGGAAGTCACCAATTTTGTTTTGTTTGCTTAAAATACTTGTGTAAAAGTTAATAACTTTCAATGATACACATTTTTGATAGCTAATAATAAGTTAACAAATCATGTATTTAATAACGCCCTGTGTACAGGGACTGAAGTAACAGTACACGCCTGAAAGATTAACAGTATGCAACCCAGCATGCACATACAATTAGTCAGTTTAACAACTACTACCGAAATCTGTTTAAAACTAAATTAAAAATGTTATGTAATGACTTGTATCGTTTTCGATATTTTCTTCTATTATTCATAACCATTGGATTGTTATCTTACATACCATAAATTTTCTGATATGTAAGTTGGGTTGCATAATTTGAAGCTTTCCGGCACATACGTAAATCATTCTATTAGTTTTAGAGTTAAACGAGATTTCTGTCAGTAATCATCAATTAGTTTGAATTTTTGAAAAGACACTTGTTTTCTTTTTTGGTAACTATATATTCAGTGGCCTCACAATTTCGTGGATGATATATTTAGTGATAAACAAAATGTGATCCAGATACGAATATCTAGGTATTTATTTTTGGATTCTTGATGATTGTGATTATCAAAGTTATCTATTTTGTGTTACATATTAACATAAAAACTGATAATTAATTAACCCTTAAAACAAAGTGAAATTCGAAAGCTTATAATTGCGAGAATATCTTATTATTATAATTATTTGATTAATGTTAATTAATGTGTCTTCAGTGGATTATTTAGTACTACATTGACCAGTTGATGTTGACGGGCTTAAGGGATCTCCTCAATTCATTCTTAAAATATTCATATAACCTAGTTGACTTTTGTTGTATAAAATGAATGCAGCAACCTTTACAATTGCTTTTAATGTTGTAATTTTGTAATCATGCTTTTCGATCATAATGCACAAAAGGGATTTTCTGGGCGCTTCAATCTTTCGTGACACGCGAAGGAGGAATAGGCCGCAGAAAGAAAATATAGTACACTTAGAAGAGCAGTCCAGGATATTTTTAAGGGGGGATGGACTTGGAAGATGCGGAGAGGGTGAGGAAATAAGGTAAAGAAGAAGTATTGAACGGACTAGCCTTTGAGATGCCTGCCATGTCATAGTTACGACTTACGTCTAGACGTCGTTATTTTTCTTTTCGTTTGATTGTTAAAAATTTGTTGAATTTTTATTTGAAATTTGATTAATCGCTATTTACAGCACTTGCACGTAATATTTCTTAAACGAACTAATTAATTTGACAACTTTGTAAATGTGATTTTTTGCAAATATAAATGTGACGCATTACAGGTCAACTAAAAGATTGCCTACTGTAATCATGTACCGAGCGTTTTGGTGAATGACACACATTTACCTGCTACATATGTCCGACAACACGTGTTGTCAACAGCGAGCAGTGACATTCACATTTTCAGACAATTAAAATTGTAGATAGATTGTGGTGCAGTCAATTAGTAACATACATCTATGCAGAGGTAAGCAGTAATTTATACATATCCAGAAATCGCATATATGAACTTAATTGGTTCAAACTTAACCACATAATTGCTTCCATACTTATTCCTAAATAAAAATATAATTATTAATGTTAAACTGATGGTTTTTTCAATATGTTTAATGATAATAGTGTAACAACTGCATCCAGCTAAAGTTGTAAAAGTAAACAATTGATATACGCGTTATACTGAGCGATAATTTATATTAGTCTCTTACCTAAGGCGTTGACTAAGAAAATCCCACATTATGTTATTTTTGCAGGAACCAATCTGTTTATTAGTCGAAGCGACTTATGCCTTGCAATTCACTTACTATGTAATGAACTTTACTGACACGAAGCGATGTTTTAATCACTGTGCCTATAAAACTGATCCGCCTTTTATGAAATTATGAAGTTCGGAAATTAAATTTACTAAGAAGACTAGTTCAATTATTTTCAATAGGAATAAAACCATAATTACTAAGTGACGGAACCAGTTTTGCTGCTTAAAATAACGAGCCTGCAATTAACATACTTTATATCTGGTTTGGGAATCTGGTAAATAATGTTTCTGTGCGCTGAAATCTGGGTCCTATTCAGTTTTTGACGACAAATTCAACCATGGTCATTTTCGCGCAATCATCTAAGCGCCTCATCTGGACGCAGTAATCTGGATGTAGTTTTGAGCATCTTATCTCTTCATGAATTCATGAATTTCTACACCGTTATGTGGACTCTGATTTAGCTTTCGTTGTCTAGGTATGTGTATCTGGACCTGATCATCTAGGTAAAGTTATCTAGTCTTAGCGTGGTCTTTCAGAATCGATCATCTTGGAACGATCAGCTGACATGGGTAAATAACTTCTCACGATTGCAGAATCTGCATGAGGCTTAGAGCATCGTTATCTCTGTGAATACTTCTGAGCTCGTTCATCTGGATGAAGGAAAATGAAAATCAACGTAGGTTCATACCCCAAGGGGGCGGGCCGTTATAACGTTATAGGGGTCAGTCAGGTTCCGCACCGGAACTCTAAGCCCTCTTCAGCTAGTAATGGGAATGTAAGGATAGGAAAGAGCAGGAAAGTTGGATAATGGAATTTCGTGGATGATACCTGTATGATCCAGGAAAACTACGAAAAACCAGCACAGACGATGAGGTGGTCTAGATGTAATTGAGTATTTTATCTCTGCATAGATATGTGTACGCAGTGGTCTAGAATCTAGATAAACATCAAGATAACAACATCTGGACCAGTGTTTCTCCATCTCTCTACTCTCGCGGAACATTTACCGAAAAATATCTTCGCGATACATCTGCGTAAAACCTAAAAATATTAACATGTAAAGAAATGAATGAAAAATATAAAAACTGCATTGGCCTCGCTTTCCTATATATTTAGTTGAAACCGATTTAGTTGACAGCTCTGCCCAGTGGCGTTCAAACATGGATATAATTAAATATTGTAGGCAGAATAAAAACTTTAGGATAAAGAGAACATCCCAACAAAAACTTAAGAAGAAAAAGAACTTGGAGATTTTCGCGGTGCAGAAATGTGCCACGGCACGTCCTTTGAAAAACACTGATCTAGACTCTAGATGTTGTTATCTTGATGTCTTGGTTTAGGCGTTGTCAGCTGAGCGCGGCTATCTGAATGAAATTACCTACAAGTTTCAGCACTGTCTTTTTAATTCGCTCCTCTTCGTACGTTCAACTAGAAATGGGCAAATGAATAGACAACCTCTCCCGTGTATATCAACTGGAAATAATTATCTCTTTTCTTGCTAATACCTCAGTACGATCACGCTTATTGAAGAACGGTTAAACGGACGTATTTTTAGGCACCGTTCTCTTTATGATTCTGGCGCCCGCTATCTTAGACACAATCAACTGACTAAGATTATTTTAGCGTTACCTTTTGGGCGCTATTTGATTTTCAGGTTAATTAGCTTCAGTCAACTTCGCGTGGTTATCTGGATGCAATCATTTAGATGTGGTTTTGAGAGTCTCTGCTTGGCCGCAGATATGAGACTGCGTAATCACCTGTTTGCAGTTGTCTAGGCTTCGTCTTAGTGCAATCTACATGATCCCACCACGGTCCACTGGATATAGGTAACCAGGCGTTAACAACATCTTACGGTTCATTTCGGGGAGAACATCTAAGCGTTAAAACTTAAACACATTTACCTTGAAGTCATAGTCACAGCACTGTAATTTGGAGGTTACGCAATGGGTTCACAGACCTAGGAAAGCTCAACTGGTTGTACTGTCATTTGAATACAGTCATGTAGTTCTTATTCTCAGCATTGTTATCCCTGAGTGGAAAATTGTACGCAGCCATCTAGGTGCAGTCATATTGTTGTTGTAATCTTGTAATTTGACAGTAGTCACGTGAGCCATGGGTGCGATTGTTTCACGGCGGTCTTCTGAGCGCTATCATTTTGACTATATCAACTAAATTGAAACAACAACTTCGCGCTGTCTTCTGATCGTTGTCATTTTGGTGTGGTTCGAAGTGCCGTATTTTCTACGCCGACCTCTAGGCCTAGTTATCTGGATCCGGACACGTAGGTAATACTGACGAAGTAATTAGATATGAGAGTGCCTTCGTCTCGGCGTAATCACCTGTCTGCAGTTGTCTAGGCTTCTACGTCTTAGCGTCTTAGGTAACCAGGTGTTAACAACATCTTACAGTTCATCATCGGTAGAGCATCTAAGCGTTGACATTTAAACGCATTTACCTTGACGCTGTTGTCTCAGCACTGTAATCTGAAGGTTGCACAAAGGGTATGCAAGCCTAGGAAAGCTTAAGTGGTTGTATTATCATATGAATGCAATGTAGTTCTCATTTTCAGCATTGTTATCCCTGAATCGAAAATTGCACGCAGCGATCTAGGTGCAGTCATATTGTTGTTGTAATCTTGTAATTTGATAGTAGTCAAATGAGTCATGGCTGCGATTGCTTCACGGCGGTCTTCTGAGCGCTATCATTTTGACTATATCAACTAAATTGAAACAACAACTTCGCACTGTCTTCTGACCGTTGTCATTTTGGTGTGGTTCGAAGTGCCGTAATTTTTACGCCGAACTCTAGGTGTAGTTATCTGGATCCGGACACGTAGGTGATACTGACGAGGTAATCAGATATGAGAGTGCCTTCGTCTCGGCGTAATCACCTGTTTGCAGTTGCCTAGGCTTCTTCGTCTTAGCGCAATATGTATTATCCCACCACGGTCCGCTGAATACAGGTAACCAGGTGTTAATAACATCTTACAGTTCATCATGGGTAGAGCATCTAAGCGTTGACATTTAAACGGATTTACCTTGACGCTGTTGTCTCAGCACTGTAATCTAAAGGTTGCACAAAGGGTATGCAAGCCTAGAAAAGCTTAACTGGTTGTACTATCATATGAATGCAATGTAGTTCTCATTTTCAGCATTGTTATCCCAGAATGGAAAATTGCACGCAGCCATCTAGGTGCAGTCATATTGTTGTTGTATTCTTGTAATTTGATAGTAGTTACATCAGTCATGGGTGTGTTTGTTCCATAGCGGTCTTCTGAGCCTTATCATTTTGACTGTAATAACTGAATTGAAACAACAGCTTCAAGCTGGCTTCTTCGTCTTCGCGCAATATATATGATCCCACCACGGTCCGCTGAATATAGATAACCAGGTGTTAACAACATATTACAGTTCATCTTGGGTAGACCATCTAAACGTAGACATTTAAATGCATCGCAGGTCTAGGAAAGTTTAACTGGTTGTGCTGTCATATGAATGAAATGAGGTAGTTCTTTTTCTTAGCATTGTTATCCCTGAGTGGAAAATTGTATGCAGCCATCTAGGTGCAGTCATATTGTTATTCTAATCTTGTAATGTGATAGTAGTTACATGAGTCATGGGTATGATTGTTTCCTGGCGGTCTTCTAAGCGCTATCATTTTGGCTACATCAACTAAAGTGAAACAACAACTTCGCGCTGTCTTCTGGCTGTTGTCATTTTGGCGTGGTTCGAAGAACCGTAAGTTCTACGCCGACCTCTAGGCGTAGTTATCTGGATCCGGACCCGTAGGTAATACTGAGGAGGTAATCTTAGTGCAGCCTGGATCTTATTTCGATTGTTGTTATTTAACAGCGGTCATCTAGACGTACTATCTGAGTGTTCTTACCTGGGTATCTTAATACGTACATGCTTGCGTGCGAGACCGAGTGGTTTGCGTCATCTTGTCGTTGTAATAATGTGCTATTAGCAAAATAAACGTCTTTACAGTTTTTAGGTAGAATATTTGAGGGTGTAATTTTAAAATCAGCTGTCTGTAAATGGTAACCATGCAGATCGCTGGTTTTGATGCTACAGGCTTCGTTTATCACTAGGTATAGGATTATAGATGACTTAGCCGGGAATATTTCAATATTCATTGAAGGTACTAATAGGAGCAAACTCAATAAGATTGTGAATTTTATAGGGTTTCCCTGGTTTTCTCAGCTGACAAATTATATATTTCCAGATTTTATTTCTCTAAGATTCTGTTTGTGTATTAGAGTATTATATTTCTTATCATCTTAGACCTTTTCGGAGTTGTATATGTTACTTTGATTTAACGGAGAACGGAGGATTTATACATGAGTTTATACTCCCTGTGCTCTACGATATAGTGGGGTTAGGGATCCCGGTAGAGCAGTGCGAATACGCGCTGCCACTCGAGGTCACAGTGAAATGCGACCGATCGGTCGTGAGTTCAAATCCCGGCTGAGGCGACTGTATTTCACTTACTTAAGTTTAGGGTGCAGGTTGTATGAATGGTTAGTAGTAAGGGATGCCCACACTCCCTAAAGTAATACAAACGCGGTTCCGGGGAGGGGGGGACGGTAGTGTGAATAAATAACAACAAAGGGTAGAGCGGGGCTATCAACTACAAGTTGCTACTGACTTTATGCCAATAATATTGATTGTTAATTCTCCTATTTACGCTATAAACAGCTGCATTACTATTGAAACCTTTTGAGCCAGACGTTTCATGGGTTGTGGATACTTTAAGAACACCTAAAGGTTGAATAAATTACAATTTCCGTCATCTTAAATGGTTTGTGGACACAAAAGTTTCGTTTCAACCGATTACAGCAAAATTTTTAATAAATACGTAAAAGCAAGTAAGGAATTTCTAGATATTATTTAATTTATAACTTTTAAAACGACTAAATCACTATTACGTTGCTTTAAGAACCTTTCAACTCTAGTAAATTGCTTCTAATAATGCTTTGCTTCTGTTGTCGACTTCTGAACTGCTCCAACAAATGTCATGACGAAGACTGAAATATGTTATTTAATGATAATATTTAAATTACAACTTTTAATTTAAGAACTTCCTAAATCGACAAATTGCTTCAAATAACGCTTTGCTTCTGGTGTCGACAGCTATGCTACTCCAACAAATGTCATAACCAAGACCGGAAGATGTCGTTTTATGATACTATTTAATTTATAACTTTTAAATGACGTAGTTACTCATACATCCTTTTACATTAAACACTTCTTAACTCTGGAAAATTACTTGTGCTTGTTTGCGACATCTGTGCCACTCCAACAAATGCCATGACATATACTGAAAAATATCGTTTTTTAATACTTTTAATTTATTTTAAAACTGCTTAGTTATTCTTGCCTTGTTTTAATTTAAGAACCACTTAACTCTAGTAAATTGTTTCTAACAACGCTTTGCTTTTGTTGTCGGCTTCTGAGCTACTGCAACAAATGTCAGGATGAAGAACAAAGATGTCATTTTAGAATTTTATTTAATTTACAACTTTCAGACGAATTGGTAACTCTTAGGTTCTTTTAATTTAAGAACCTTTTAAGTCTAGAAAATTGCTTTAAATACCGCTTTGCTTATATTGTCGACTTATTTGCTACTCCAACAATTTAATACTAGTTAATTTACGTTAAAGCTACTTGGTTACTCTTACCTTGTTTTAATTTAAGAACCGTTTAACTCTAGTAAACTGCTTCTAATAACGCTTTGCTTCTGTTTTTGACTTCTGAGCTACTCCAACAAATGTCATGATGAAGACCAAAGATGCCATTTAGAATTCTATTTTATTTACAACTTCCAAAGGACTAGGTAACTCTTAGGTTCTTTTAATTTAAGAATCATCTAAGTCTAGAAAATTGATTTAAATAACGCTTTGCTTTTATTGTCGACTTATATGCTACCCCAACAAATGTCATGATGAAGACGAAAAGATGTCAATTTAGAATACTCTTTAATGTACAACTTTCTCACGACCAGCTAACTCTTACGTTGCCTTATTTGAAGAACCTTTTAACTCTAGTAAACAGCTTTGCTTCTGTTGTCGATATCTGCGCTACTTCAACAAATGTCATGAAACAGACCGGAAAATTGTATTTTAGGATATTGTTTAATGTACAACTTTGAAACGGCTTGGTTACCCTTACGTTGCTTTAACTTAAAAACCTTTTAACTCTAGTAAATAGCTTTGTTTTATTTTTGTCGACAGCCGTGCTAGTCCAACAAATGTCAGGTAAAATAATGGAACATTTTGTTTTAGGATACTGTTTAATATCCAACTTGTAAGCGGCTTACATTGCTTTTTTTAACTCTAGTAGTGTTGGTTTTGTTGGTGGCAGTTGTGCTACTCCAACAAATGTCATAAAAAATACAGGAAAATTTAGTTTTAGGATACTGTTTAATTTACAACTTTAAAACGACCAGGTTACTCTTACGTTGCTTTAATTTAAAAACATTTTAATTATAGTAAATAGCTTTGCTTCTGTTGTCGATAGCTGTGCTACTCCAACAAATGTCACGGAAAAAAACGAACAACTTTATTTTAGAACACTTCAAAATTTACAACTCTAAAACGACTTGGTTACTCTTACGTTCGTTTGTTTTCAGAATATTTTCACTCTAGTAAATAGCTTTGCTTTTGTTGTCTACAGTTGTGCTACTACGACAAATATCACGGAAAACACGAACAATTTTGTTTTAGGACACTCCGTAATTTACAACTTTAAAACGACGTGGTTACTCTTACGTTCGTTTACTTTAAGAACATTTTCACTCTGGTAAATAGCTCTGCTTTTGTTGTCGACAGTTGTACTACTCCAACAAATGTCATAAAAATACATGAAAATTTCGTTTAATTTACAACTTTAAAACGACATGGTTACTCTTATGTTGCTTTAATTTAAAAACATTTTAATTCTAGTAAATAGCTCTGCTTTTGTTGTCGACAGTTGTGCTACTCCAACAAATGTCACGGAAAAGAACGAACAATTTTGTTTTAGGACACTCTATAATTTACAACTTTAAAACGACTTGGTTACTTTTACGTTCGTTTATTTTAAGGACATTGTCATTCCAGTAAATAGCTTTGCTTTTGTTGGCGACAGCTGTGCTACTCCACCAAATGTCATCACAAATTCTGGTAAATGTTGTTTAGGATACTGTTTAAATTACAACTTTTAAACGACTTGGTTATTCTTACGTTGTTTTAGTTTTAAAACCTTTTAACTCTAGTAAATAGCTTTGCTTCTGTTGTCGATAGCTGTCTTACTCCAACAACTGTCAGGGAAAAGAACGAATAATTTTTCTTTAGGGCACTCCATAATTTACAACTTTAAAGCGATTTGGTTACTCTTACGTTGCTTTAGTTTAAAAACATTTTAACTCTAGTAAATAACTTTGCTTCTATCGTCGACAGCTATGCTACTCCAACAAATGTCACAGAAGAGAACGAACAATTTTGTTTTAGGACACTCCAAAATTTACAACATTAAAACGACTTGGTTACTCTTACGTACGTTTATTTTAAGAACATTTTTGCTCTAGTAAATAGCTCTGCTTTTGTTGTCAACAGTTGTGCTACTCCAACAAGTGTCATAAAGATACGGGAAAATTTTGTTTCAGGTTACTGTTTAATTTAAAACTTTTAAACCACTTGGTTAGTCTTACGATGCTTTAATTTAAAAAAGTTTTAACTCTAGTAAAAAGCTTTGCTTCTGTTGTCGACAGCTGTGCTACTCCAACAAATGTCACGGAAAAGATCGAAAAATTTTTTTAAGACACTCCTTAATTTACGGCTTTAAAACGACTTGGGTACTCTTAGGTTCCTTTGATTTACGAAGCTTCTAACTCTAGAGTATTGCTTCAAGTAATGCTTTGCTTCTTTTGTCAACATAGTTATTGGTAGCACAATATGCTCTACCTTTTTAAGTTTGCACTTAACCAATTGTAGCCATATTCTACAGGATGATGCACCCAAGACTTGGGTATAAAAAAGCACCATTACATTTGCCCTTTTGCCTTGTAAAACACCATTATTGTGACTACAGAAACAATCATTTCAGCAAGCAAACACGAACCTATATCATTCACTATGCATTGCCTCAAGCAATAGCAGGGAATCAATAAAACAACAACGATAATAATTATTTATTATAAGCCTCATACAAGCTTTCTAAAATTATATACTAGAATAAGTTTAACAAAATGTGGGTTTGTCTAGCGTTACCGTGAATCTTTAAATTCGACCTAAATTCGTCTTGAACCCTAACATTAGTTCTTCCCCTGTGAAAGTGAAATCTGTAAACAACATATTGATTACATTTCAACATGTGGTCGAAACCTGACGGCTTAATTATGCCCTGTATAAGTTTATCCAAAAAAAGATAACCTTAACAGTAATCCGTATCATGCACGTACGGTTTCCCTAATCTCTACAAGACTAAATAAAATGCAAATTTCCTTAAAAATTGATCGCCGAGGCATGCAAGAGTTGTTAATTGAAATGGCGTCTTAGTCGAGCTTCAGATAAGTTGATCTAGATTAATGAAAGTATTTTACTAACTAATTTATCTTAGAATTAAGATTAAGACGCCTCAAAATGTCTGTGTCTTAATTTGTCACCCGTTCTGCCTTCTTTTCGTATTTCCTCCCATATTTGTAATGGCTTCAAAACCGCAACTGGCGCATTATTGCGAATTACTTCAACTCTGAAATATAAATACAGAAAATTATAATAATTAACTTCAGTCCATTTAACGTTTCATTGTCATACAATAGCAAAAAATTCCTAATTGATTTGGGAATTCCAATTTTCAACGCAATACATTGATTGAGTATTGCTAGAGAAATATTCCCTATTCCTCAACCATAATACATAAACAGTAATAAAGGTGACCATGGAAATATAAACTACTTAATTCATACGTCAATAAATTTAAAACAACCACTAGTGGCATAATGTCACGTAAACATTAATCTGTCTTAACGATGTAAACTTTGTTGTTGTTTCCGGAAAAACAGGTTGTTTTCCCAGCCGTAAAGGTGACGATTTTCATAAAATATTTCTGCATTATATCAATTCGTGCTTATTTAATTTAATTTAATTTTAGTCAAAAACTTAATTTTTAACGAAAAGTATCTGTTTTGCCTCTATTTTACTATATATACCATACGAAGTCTATTTTATTGAAAAACCAATAGAATTTTAGAAATATTTTACGCAGAGAAATCTCTCATTAGTCATTAAAGCTTATAAGCATGCAGTTAAACAAGGCATAATCATATACAGAGAACTTTCTGAAAAAAAAACAGCGATCAATGGAGTAATATATTAGTCAGTTAATTTGCATAACAAAGTCATGGCAGAAAACCTATACTGTAATGTATAAGTAAACATTATACCATTAATACTAATTGTGAGCGAAAATTGTCGACAGAAGCATTACCAAACGTAACGTCGCATTAATACCTTGCACTCAAATAGAAAAAAGTTCCTGTGAAACATAGTTTATATATTACCATTTTTAATTTAAACGTGAAGTGCCTATAAATATATACCGGGGGATTGACGGGAGAGTGCGAACCTACCGTCCCAAAATAGGCAACCCAAAATACATATCATAAGGTACTGCGATATTTTATTTAAATTTATATATATATCGGACGCCGCCGGTCAAATAGTATTCGTAGTGGAGAACAGTCCGCACTGGTCAGTAGCCGGATGGGTGGACCAATATAGTGGCATACGCAACCGGTCGTGCGTCGGAGGGTGCGTAAAACCGTCGGTCCCGGTTGTCATACGGCGACTTCGACAATCGTAAACCAAGTAGTGGAACTTTTCTTCTCCGTTCAACGGGTTACGCTAGCCTCCTGCCGAGTATAGATGCAAAGAGGGCTCATAGAACATACTCCATTGTAGGTAACTAACAGGTCATTGGCCTGTACACAGAAGAAGAAAATATATAATATACAGAGTGTTAATGAAATGCAGGAACACTTCTAGGGCTTAAAGTATACATGAAATCAAACATTTCTTGTTAATAAATGTATGGTCAAAAGTGCTTCATTTCAAGGATAGAGCTCCTCAAAGATTCTTTAAGAAGCGCGTAAATGTAGGCAACTCAATTTACAACCTACTATTTGTTTCCATAACGACGGAAATTAATACAGGATAAATAAAGCCCATCCAGAAGCTAGGGGGCGACATTTTGAACATTTTCTATAATTTTGTTAATTTTTAAATTAGTTATCGTGAATTTTTCAAATAGTTTATTTTTGTTTTGTAATTTTGGTTTTGTCTATTGCTTAGTTTTGAAGTATTTTGTTGATTAATTTATTTTAAATTTAATTTGAATTTGAAAGGTGGGAAAGAGGGCTTTATTTATCCTGTATTAATGTCCGTCGTTATGCAAACAAATAGTAGGTAGTAAATTGAGTTGCCTACATTTACCTAGGCTCTTCTTAGAAAATCTTTGAGAAGCTCTATCCCCGAAAGGAAACACTTTTGACCGTGGATCTATTAACAAAAAATGTTTGTTTTCATGTACCTATACTTTAAGCCCTAGAAGTTTGTCCCTGCAATTCAGTAACATTCTATATATATATACATATATAGTATATATAATACAGAAAATATACACAATATATTTAATATATGTATAGTATATAATATATATTTATATTTATAGTAGTATTGAAGTGTATAGGTCTATATCGCCTCGGATCAAAATTGGCCAAAAGAGGATGCTCTGACTAGTACTTTAATAAACAAAATATGATAAAACTTGTTCGCCTCCGAAGTTGGAGGCGTACTCGTAAAACCGGAGGCGAAATCGTACTTACAATTTGGCATTCGGATGTGTATACGTACTAAGTGCATCTCTATATATATAATATACATATATAATACATATATGTAACATACATATACATATTTGTTTATTTATTTATTCTCGGTATTGTGAACCACAGACATCTGGTATCTTTTTGATATTTAATTCAACTCAGCTTGTAAAAAAAATGTGTGCGAATGAAAATTACAAAGACTTATTTATGAACATATAAGTTTAAGTTATTTGATCTTTGTTTGAGTTGAATAAGCTTTAGTTAAGCTAGTAAATGGTCAACCATATCAAATAGGCTTTTCCGATTCCATAATACTGAAAAAAAAATTTAAATGGGACAGTACCATGTAAATGCATTTTGGGTTGTCTATGTTTGGAATAGTAAGCTCGCACGAATACTCTATCATAATCACCTCATATATATATATATATATATATAAGAATTCTGTTTTTGAAACGCACGAAAATACATTTGTAAATGCCCTGTGGAAGCGCCGTTAAAGGGAATATAAGAAAGCAGAAAAAAATATCTAGATATTTAAATATGATATGTATTTTGAGTTGCCTATTTTTAACATGGTAACTCGTATTCCACTGTATACCATTCTGTATTTATTTTAAATATTTTCAACAGCTCACAGTTACCAAACACTTTTAACTAGAAGCAATAAATTTCTAACAAAAATAAGAAGAACCATATTTTTATATTGCCGGAAAACATTCTTGAAACGAATAAAATGGTACCAGCTAAACTACTACAGAATAATTTGTTAGTCAATATTTTAACCCAGAACATGAATGTATTTGTTGGAGGAAAATTTTGTACTAAAACTTTAGTTCTGCATGAAACATATACCGAAAGAACTTTAGCAAGTCCGCCAGAATATACTTTGCAATTTAAATTTTCGAGCGCAAACAGTGATGCAGCAGAAAAATACATAGTACTACTTAATGTACTTTAAATTTTTTACGGGCTCTTAAAACATTGCAGAGTGTTTAAAATTTAAACAAAATTTCAAGATTTCTAAATTTTTTAATTTCTTTATATTTTGACAATTTCTAGATCCAACCGTGTTTGGGGTTGTATACTGAGGGAATGGGAATGGGAAATGGTAAAATCCTTGAAAAAACTAATGATTGATACTTACTCACAAATGTATTTTTTAATAGCAAGCAAATGTTTGGTGTCTATTACCAGTTCGTCCCAGTAGTACTGCCTTTCCTGTAAATTTTAACCTAGATCTTAGGAAAGTTCTCAGAAATAAAAGTTTTTTTTTGGTAATATTTCGTTGATCGTGGCAAGGGACGTCTTCAAAGTTCTCGTACTGCAGCTAGAAAAAAAGAAAAATCAATTATATTAATTTAAAAAAAACTGATCAAGCATTCCTTGCATCAATTTTGTTAAAAATAACGTGTGTCCTGCCTGTATATGCACCAGTAATGCGGATTCCTCTGTAGGTTGACGACTAGCTGTGAAACATTGTATGCAAGCAATGATTACTATTATATATATACAAAAACTAATTTTTTAAAGTAATACAGGAATAGGTTTAAAATCATTTTATTTATCATCGCAAAAAATTGTTTTCAAATACTTCCACTGACTATAAAATAATTTAATTCAAATAATTTCTAAAGCACTCCGTAGAATTAAATCGTGAGAAGGAAAGCACGGCCAGAAAAGAGTGTAGCAGGCGACTGCATGGTATTCCGAGAACTGTCGATACTGCTAGAAAATTTTAAGAAAATATTTGTGCAATCCCCATTGATTATTAGTTTCTTATAAGAAATATATCTTTCTGTAAGAATAAACCACACAATTTTGCATAAAATTACGAAATTATATATTTATTGACTAACATTTTTAAAAATATATTAAAAGCACTTAAATCAGAATTCTAAAATCCCGTGTAGAAGGTGCGGAACATTTCTAGAATCTGTTATAAAAATTTTTCCTATTTATAATCATCTTTTGTTATAACCAAGGTTTATAAGTGGAGTTATGTATATCCGTAAATATTAATTTAAATAGAATAAAGACCGGACTACTTCAACACCCAGTACAAGAGTATTAGAATTTGGTCCTCTTGGTACTTTATTTTCTAATAAGTATTAATTTAACACTTCTTGGTTGGTTCGTTGTTCGTTCGGATTCCACGTTAAACTGTAGGTCCCCCGTGTTTCTACCTTAGCGCTGAGGAGAAACACGCGGCAGGGAAGAGGCCGATACCCAGCAGTGGGACGGAAAGGCGGTTGATGATGATGGTTGGTTTAAAACTGAAACTATATATTTTGCAACACTGAACTAAACGCCAACCATAAGCGAACCATTAAAGCTGTATAAACCTAAATGGCACCCCAAATGGGAAATTCTTAGAATACCTGTATATAGTTGACTAAAGGTAGGGAAAACGCTTCGATTTGTGAAATGTTTTTGATACAAATCATAACCTCACTTTGTAGTACGAAAAATGATGTATTTTGTGTAATCGGTAAACTATACATTTAAATATGAATTTTAACTCTAAATTACAAAATGTGTGTTTAATTATTACAAGGGCTATTTGAAAAATCTTAGGTTGTAATCGATTTTTTGCGAATGGGATTACACACAATCTTCTATTGTTCGAAGATCAGTTTATACTAGCGGTATCCATCTGTTGTAACTATACAGGGTGAGTTTTTTAAGTATATGCACTGTACAGCTTGTTCATGTTTTAGGTTATGTCTATAAAAGTAAATATTACTGTAACCAGCTAATATACATTTCCAAAGGAAACGTTAAATATGTTTCTCTTTTTCCGGTAAAATTGGAAGTACTATCAACTTTAACTACTAAAGGTAGATGTTTTTTCTCGTGCATGGGCTTTTTTAATTTTCAGTGTCACTTGTAATATTGTCAATAAAAAGACATATTTACAATCAAAAATATCCAAAATTTTTAATATATCATGAGCTGCTATAGTAAAGGAGAAAGTATAGATATCTATACAGATATATATGTATATATATATATATTGCTATGTATTCTCTTAATAAATAATTATTAAATTCAAATAAATTTGCTTTACCTCGGCTAGCTCAAAATTAAATTATGTACATTGGTTACGCCAATAATACAAATTAAAATAAAAGGATTTATCCAACTAATAACTTAAATTTTCAAACTATTCTATCATATAGCATTATTATAATTATCTCAGGGTTATAACTCGTGACCTCGCCAAAGATAGTCATTTAAATACATTGATAAGTACAACAGAGACATATATAACTTAAATAAAGACTTATCTGAAATCCAAAATGTCGCAAAGTGTACCTCCAAATTTCCTAGAAATGTGTTGACAACAAATTCCCGCTTTATCCTGCAATACAGCGTCACTTCTGTTCCCATCTGGCTGCATCCATGACCTCGATCGTTGATAAAGAACTTAAACTTTTGTGAAGTGTTTCGAATTTTCCAGAATTATACTTTAATCTTTTAGTATAATCTCATAACTTATTACAGGTAAGTTGACTTTTCCTTATAATGAAGTAATGAATTCACTTTTAATTTTATATTCTTTAGTTTTTCAGGAATGTTGGAATAAATAACACAATTTGAACTTCCAATTCAAGGTTAGTTTTATATTTTTAATAAATAAACACTTTATATCCTTTAACGTTGAAATTATATAAACATCTTTAGAAATAAAATTAACCTCACAAATACTCATGTAAACAAAATTGTAGCCACACCCACATTTAACAAATTTCAACCTTAATGATTCAACATTTTAAATTTTTGGAGTACATGCAAAGACGTGCCTCTTCTTTGAGTGCTAATAACTGACTAAAATCCAAAATTGATCAATTTTGGTAACTTTACGCATACCTCAACTTAAAATGGGCCAATGAAATGGCCCCTAATAATCAAAAATATAAATATATGATTGCAACATTTTAAACGTACACATTACAAGACTAATACTTAATATTTTAACAAACAAAATTCATATTTATAATCTTTGAAAATTTACCATTCTTTTGATACCAATTACTTTAAAATTCAAGACAAAAAATTTACATGTGGATAAATATTCAAATTTAGTTTAGAATAATAATATAAATATAGGTTAAATAACACAGCAATATATGTATATATATATATATATATATATATGCATACAAGGTAGGTAGTCACTTCCAAAGTAGATATACACCAAACGTTGTCACTTCATATATAACGTAGTGACTTCCATTTTCGGAAGTCACAACGTTTTCCTTGTTTTTTTACGAATTTCAAAACTACAGGGTACGTAATGCCTAAATACAAAAAATGTTGTGGAAGTGACTATGACCTCCCATATCTGCAGATCCGTCTTTTAGTTCAGCTATAGACCGCTGGCGCTGGTGTAGCTTCCTTAACGTGAGAAACGGTCAACACGAAGTCACTTCCATTAATTAGAGGGTATCTTATTACTTCCGTTTATTGGCAACGCTGTTTTCGCAACTATTTTGATATGCATTAAGAATAAAATTGCGCTGGTAGTTTAAATGGCTGGTAATATTTGCTGTTTACACATCATTCCCGCTAGTTTTTGCGATCGCTACCGGGGCTTCCCCGTTGAAGATGTGAAAGTTTGATGGTTTGATGAAGTTTAAAGGTTAAGATGTGTTCTCGATGCAATTTATTAATGGCGCTAACACATAAAAAAGTAAAAAACAGCTATTTGTATCTAGAAGTAAAATGAATCTCTTTGTTAATCCAATCCAATTTGCCCGTTTACAGTTTACACCGAGTCTTATATAAATGGTAATTCGATGTTAACTTTAATTCTTTGTTAAACTGAACAAAATCGCATCAGAGTTTGTTTAATAATTAATAAAATGCCATTAGATCTATCAAGTTAATACGATTCTGTTTCGCCTAAAGGTTCCCCTACACACGCAATTATATTGCTCAATAGTTGGTTGTGCAATTGCTAAATTTGATATTGCGCAAAGATATTGTCCGTTTATACCATATATTGTTTAAAGATTGAGCACATTTGAAATTTCATATACAATATTGAGTGAGATGGTGCGTGTGACACGATGACAACAACAACTCAAGAGCGCAAATTTCTGTCGGAATTTATATATTTTGATGGGCAGTATCCGATGTCCGGTAAGGAATAATGTGATAGAAATAAGAAGAATGAAGTTTATAAGATTTTGGTAAAGAAGTACAAGGAATTTTGGCGAAAATGCAAAAAATGATAAGGAGAAAAAAGTTAATAGTTTAAAATACCATTCTTTGGACCAACGTCGTTTTTTTGGTGTTTTCAAGCAAAACTTAATACAACATGCTTCTCCTTTTTTCGACTTAAAATATTGAATCGTGTAGGAAATACATACTTTGTGCAATAGAGTTGCGCAAGCAGAAATTGCGTTATATAGTTGCGTGTCTAGGGTGGCCTTAACAAAAATTTAAAGTTATACAAGACTGGCCGGTAATTTATTTTAATACAGTAATACATATATCTTTTCATGTGCATATCAAGATCTTATTTGGGTTAGTTTAGTTTATTGATTATAAAGATGTTTACAAATAATGTGACATTACCTATGTCTGTAACAAAATTAGAATAAAGCTTTCTAAATTAACAAATAATCATAAACATGACTTTCTCTCGTTCATCATTAGAAAATTTTTAAAATTTTTAAGTCTTTTCTAGTTCATGTTAATTATTTAGCCGTATACTATCAAGTTACTCTCAGAATCATCATTTCCCGAACAAGTTATTCAAACTTCAATGGTCAAGCGGATTCCGAAAACATGTAAATAATTGTTAAAGCGCAACTTTCATGCCAAATACTTTCAAAAAATTTTAAGTGACTTCGGCAGAATTAAACTTAGAACAAAAATACTTGTTTTTTCAAACTGTATTTATTCGTTATTCAGTCTTGAATAAATTTTATTATTTTTTCTAAATTCAAGAATATTTATGATAATACTGAATCCCATTGAAAAAAGTTATACTTTAACAGTAGAAATATACATGAAATCTACGGTTATTCAAAAGAAAGTTACAATTCAAAGTTGCCATAACTGTTTAAAAACGCAACGGATAAGCAAACTAAAAACACATTTGTATACGTAAAGCAATGGGGTTTGTTCATAGATTGTTTTTTTTTTCGTGCTTATTAAATTTTTAAAACTCGTAGTTTGCTGTGTTTTATAGATATGTATGCTATAAGGGCGATATGAATGTTTTTTTCCCTGAGGTTAACATGGACCGAGGGCCTCTGGCCCGAGGTCTGTAAGTCAACGGAAGGTAAAAAACATGAGTATCTGTCGTGGAGCATACAATATTTTACTTATTAGCATTACGAAAATTGTTTATTAAAAACTTTCACGTTTCCAAAATGTCATTCTAAAAATAAAAATATGTCAGCAAAATTAGGGATTGTTTAAATGTATGGTTGCTTAGAGATTGTTTGTAGTTGCATGGTTACCATGAGATTGATGGAGAAATAATTGGAAAAATCCCACTGGAGTTATGAGTGCCTTTTCATGTTTCGTATCCATGACGAAAATATACAATATCATGATTAATTGATTGATTTGAAAGAGCGAGATCGAGGACGCGGTTTTCCAAGCATCTCTGTGCACTGCAGCCATCATTGGCTTATTGTACATCCTAACTAATAATTTTGCCTATCTGGGGTAATTCCAACTCCAGTAGTGATTTTTAACGTGTTACACATCGCAGTGGCACGGGACCTACGGCTTTCCTTCTTATCCGACAGAAGGCGCATTTTCAGATTTTTCCCCGCTAGAGAAATCTCACCGACCTCGGCCAGGTTCGACCCCGCGTCCTTTGGATCTAAAAGCAAATGCGCTAACCACTAGACCACCGAGACCGGCTCTACAATATTATACTGGTAATGGATTAAGATGTTTTTGACTGTACAAGTTAAAATCGATCTTATTCAGTGTTATTATAGTTATCTAAAGAAACGGGTTTTTCTAAATACTCCTACGACTACCGACGAACTGAAAAATTCAATTTGGCAACAAATTGACGATATTTAACTAGATCTGCTGGAAAATCCTGTTCACAACGTAAAAGAAAAATTGTTGCTTGTTGAAGAACAAAATGGTGGACATATAAACTAATTTCAATAAACCCCATTGATTTACGAATACCAATGTGTTTTTCGTTTGCTTATCTGTTGAGTTTTTAAAAAGTTATCACAACTTCAAAAGGTAACTTTCTGTTGAATAATCTTATATATTCAAAATAGGTGTTTACATCCGTTCTGTCTACAAAATATATAAGAAAATGAATACTGTATTTATTATATTATTAGAAACATAGTGTTAGTATTATATTTTTAACTAGCAAGAGAACTTGCAAAAAATGAAGGAAGTAAACTTAAAACTTAAAACAAAAGTTGAAGCAAAAAAACTTGAAAAAGGAAGGGACGTAAACTTAAGGTGCATAGAAACAAAAAGCCTTGATAAAAGAGAAAATGGGAACTTAAAACTTCTAGATAAATTTCCAACAAACGAGACTGAAAACACCTTGGACATTAACTTAAAACGTAAATGTAGTATGAAAGTAATGGTACAAGTTAGCTTTAAAAAAACGCGTATAAGTAGGTAAATTAAAAGTGGTGTTGGACTAGTAAGTAGTTCTTTCGTTTTTTACTTTTAAATTAAAAAAAATTAATACCTGCAGGAATAGATTCATAACAGCAATTTTGAGGAGCTTCCTGTGGAACTGCAAAGATTTGCCAATTCCGTACAGAAGCAATTAAGCCAAGACGAAATCAAATTTCTTGATACTTTAACCAATAAAACATTGACCGAGCTTTTCCCTTTTCTTCTAATGAAGAAAGTAAGCTAATTCAGGATCTATTAGGTTTTTCATCCGAAAAAACACCTTTCCTTTGGGGGCGGAAATAAAAGAATTTATAAGAAACACAAAAATGAACAGAACAGTCCCTGTTATAAAATCAAAATCAAAAATACAACATTTAATAAAAATAAGCTTACAATAATAAATAACTTTATATTTTTCCGCTTTTTTCATATATGTTATAAATTTGATGCAAAATAAAAAATTTCAATTACAATCTATTGTTTTTACTAATTACAACTTACTAACTCACAAGAACTTAAGAGAAGCTGTATTTTTAACAAACTCGATAGGAACTACAATAAGAAATAGGCGTAGTGACTTCCGAGATATATGGCAACCCTGCTGGAAGTAATCATGTTATAATTGTGTCTATATATGCACGCCGCCAAGGGCATATGTATGGAAGTGACTTTGTATCTTGTATACATACAATATATATATGAAAAAAAACTTTGTAAATGTCTTCCCCTCTTTTGCTGGACATATTTTAGAAGTTCCCCTCAGTAATAAATAGTAAATTTTGTGGAGATAGGGTAAGTGGAAAACCCGGACGTCAGGTCGCCTCCTCTATTTGCCGGAAGTGACAACTTAACAGGTATCAATATATATATATATGTATATATATATATATATATATAAACAAAAAGCTTTAGATAAATTCAGACAGAAACCGCAAATAGAGGTAAAAATACAGAAATAAATCGATACTATCGACATAACCCTACTACCGGAAAGTAAAGAAGACCTAGAACGTGCCCTCAACAAGATGAATAGAATCTTTCAACAATACGGCATCAAAATAAATCCATAAGAAAAAGGTATGGTGACGAGCAAAACAATGCAAAGAATAGAAATAAGAAAAATAGGGAGAGAAACAATAAAAGAACTAAATGAGTTCCCCTACCTGGGAAGTGTTATAACAAAGGACGAATGTAGTATCTGAGGAATAAACAGTCGGATTTAGCAAGCCAAAAGGACATTTTACAACAAGAAAGGTTTGTTAACATCGAGCAATATATCTCTACACACCAGAAAACAATTTATCCAAACGTATATCTGCATCACAGCTTCATATGTTTGTGAGACATGGACGATAGGAACACCGAAGAAAAAGAAACTAGAATTATATGAACTGTGGTGCTATAGAAGAACTTTAAAAAACAAGTGGACAAAGAAAACGACCGAGGAAGAGATATTGAGGAAATTAGGGGAAACCAAGAATCACGAAAAGAAGGGATCATGTTATAGGAAGCATCCTACGAAGACAAAGGCTACTTAAGACAATTATTGAAGGAAAAATTGAAGGCGGAAATTCGAGAGGACCAGATATGAAACAAATTATGTAAAATGCGGGAAATCACAATTATGAAGATTTGAAGACAGATCCCACTAGTAGAAGTAACTGGAGATTTTCATCCAACCAATCTTAGGTTTGAAGACTAAAAGGGATGAATTATTAAAGAGTATTTTTTGATTTAAAAAATATTCTATGGTGTTGGAATTTTGAATAACATACATAATGTCCGTTTCAGATTCTTGCTTTTTTACATTCACCCTACTAGAAACCATTGTAAAGGAATATTTGAAATTCATTTTTATATGATAGTAAATAAAAGCCATAGCGCGTGTTTCCGGTTCTGGGTTCCGGTTTCTCTTCTAATATACTAACGGTTTCCGGTTCTTGGATATTCCAGATCCACAATATTATTAAATCCCTCTCTCAATCTGATTATTGTATATTCACAATACTCAATAAATTAAAATGACCTCTTCTAGATGTGACACTGAATAACTTATAGATTGTGTCCGTTTCCAATTCTAGATTGCTTTATCATTATTGCTTTCATAATATAGAAGAAACAGGTATCTATTTAAAGGTTGGCTAAATATTCAAAATGGAAAAAATATTAAACTTTTATAACTCTTCATAAATAATTAGATGCAGCGTGACCATTGCAAAAGACAATATCAATAGCTACTAAAATAGCAGCTTTCGGTAAAGCCGTATAACTAATAAATGAGCTACTAAATGTTTCAGAAACAAGTATAACACGAAATTAACACTCACGTTTAAAATAAAGGTTTTATAGGTATTGTTTTTGGATAACAAAGACTCGACTATGAATATTTCTCACAATGTTCCGTTACTATAACTCTTTCTGATTGTGCTTCGCCGAATAATAGTGTTTTTAATGTTTCATCTTCAAAGCGCCGGTAATTGTAGTCGTAAGTGTTATATTAATGACTTTTTATATTGCAACTGTTTTTAATGATCCGTACATTGTTAAACGTGTTATTGTTTCTACATCTTCCGAACCGACTATTTGAATATAGAAAGAATACTCTTAATATTACAGGTATGTGTATTAACTTTTTAAATGTAAGTACATACAATTCAACTCATTTAATACGAACTCCGGTACAACGAGATGTCTGGATTTGCAGTATTTGATCTAATGCGTTTCCCGCGTACAGTGGTCACAGTTTGCTTGTAGGAGAATAATAATTTATTTATGAAATATTTATGAAAGGCACAATTTTAGATCATTCAATTTGCGTTAATATTTATTTACCTCAGTTTTACCGTTCTATTTTAGATAACTTTAATTTATGAGGATTAGAAGAAAAAGACGTGGAGAAAAATTGGAAATATCTAAAACAAATAGAAGCAGCAGAAGAAAGCTGTGGGATAACAAAAGTGAGCAATCAGGATACTAAGAAAACGGCATGGTAGACAGAGAAAATAAGAGAAAAAGTGAAGCAGAAGAAAGAGAACTGGAGGAAATATCTGCAAACAAAGCAGAAAGAAGATTATGATAAATACAAGGACAAAAGAAAGGAAGTTAAAGATCAGGTAAAGAAAGCAAAACAGGAAGAATGGGTAAAATTTGGAGAAAAAATAAAGGACAACTATAGAGAGCACCAAAAACTGTTCTATAGCATTTTAAAGCAATTGAAACAAAAAAGAACCAATCCCTTGAAAAATATCAGAAATGAACAAGAGAAATAGTGACGAAGGAAGAAGACATAATGGAACGATGGAGGAGACACTTTGAAGAGCTACTGGAAGACAGTGACGAAGAAAAAGAAGAGAGTGATAAGGAAACCGAACAAATCGAAATGAAAGCAAATGAAGGTATAGATATCGAGATGATATCAGAGATGGAACTGGAAGAGGCAATAAAAAAGATAAAATTAGAGAAAGCGGCCGAAAAAGATAAGATCTCATCGGAAATGATAAAGTATATAGGTGAAGTAGGAAAAGGAAACATCTTAACTTTAATGAATAACATAGTCAAATCACAAAAAGCACCAAAAGAATGGCAAACGGGGTATAACTTCTCAGTAGTATTGATTAATATATGTATACTTAGTATTATTAGCAAATATTCATTAAAAACTACATTTAAAATTATAGTAAGTGCTCTATATGTCGGCCATTCTTTTGAACACAAATTTAATGGAGGCATATAGGAATTGTTTATACTTCTCAATATTGTAGGGCCAAAAGCATGTTGAATTCGCATTCGCATATCTCTCTCGTCCTAGGGGGAATTCTATGAACCTCATCTCTTACAAAACCCCACAGAAAGAAATCTAATTTGGTCGGTGAGGGGGACCTTGTCGGCCAAGCTACTGGTCCTCCTCTCCCAACCTATTTATTGGAAAATTTAACATTTAAAACGTTTCCAACGACCAAATTATAGTGTGAAGGGGCTGCGTCATATTGCAGCCATAAGTTCTGTATAATTTTTGACGGAACATACTCAGTGACATGGAAATCGCAACACCAAGAGGGGTAGGAATTTTTTGACCAAACTTGGCAGAAACGTGTAACTACTAAAAAGTAGCAATTGATTAAAATTTCATTCATATGGATCAAGTGATAATGGTTTATCTGACAGTTCTTTTAGCTTTTACTACTAATTTTATCAGGTGTATGTTTTGCGAGATTGTAACGTTCCGCCCGGTGGCTTATACGGGGCGCGAACGCTCCAAAATGTATAACCTGGGTAGTCTCTCGAGTTGTCCAAAATTCTATTATAAATGCTTGGACAAAATAAATTTATTAACTCTTACGTAATGGTATATGTACAAAATATTGAGATACTAATTAAATATTAAATTCGAATTAATTATTAAGAAATAAAATATGTATATGTCTCCGCCACTGGTTTTCTTGGTAGGTCCAATGGCTCGTACGTCCTGGTCGGTAGAACGACTGCGAACTGGCTGTAGTAGATGAAATAGCTTCTCGAGTGGACAAAATGTCCGTCGCTGTCACCTGTACTAATCAAACATAAACAAACCAATTAGCTTTAATTTGTTGATACCAAAGAAGTAATTTCCTTGCGAGGGGGATAAACCTTATTCGGGATTATTAACAGTGAGTGTTAAACTTTCCAGTTTAAACAATCTGTGTGTATCGAATTGCAAACTTTACTGTAATAAATCTTCAAACAGGAGATTTTAATTAAATCTGTTTTCCTGGAAGTTAAAACTCAAACTACGCGTTTTAACAGTGCAGTTGTGGTATCGATAATTCAACCTTGCTTTGCGTAAATATTACTCGGATAGGATTCTGACTTTTACAGTGAAAATATCGGCCACACGGAACATACACTCTAACTAGTCGGCCAAAAATTCTCCAGCCTGCTAACGAGAATGGGGCTAATTTCCCTACAAATTTGCACAAAATTACTCTGCGACAGAATTTGTAGATTGCTTTGAACTGTTCATAATACTCCAAATCAATTCAAATCTTCTAGCGGGACTTACAAAAATTTGACGTCCTGTGAAATTTCTCCACAAATTACGACAAACCTTGTACAGGGTGTTCAACTAATAACAACAGGTGTGATTAAAGTTAAAGTACTTCACCGATTCAGACACCGGTTCCCCTAGCACTAATAACCTTCATACAGAATTTTCTATTGATTTTAACCGTTTCAAACACCGGCACAAGATCAATAAAAATGTCTGTCACAGGGAAAACGGACTACTGGGCACTCAAATGAACAAGCAAAGCAAGATAAATATTTATATCTACTAACTTTCCTGTCAAAAATGTGCTGGAAATCCAACGATTTCGAACGGCGGTATAATTTAACAAATTACCCCGACAGCTATCTACGGTCGACGCACACTGGCTCGCTCGGCTTCGGACTCGGTAACTGGAAACTCAAAATTATTAAATTTGTTAATACAACGGCAAAATACTGGAAAAATTATTAATTCACTTTCGGGTAAGTATACGGAATTAGTCAGCGGATTTTACAAGACTGGTTAATTTCAGGAACGGATTTTCAACGCTAGGAGCTTTTAAGAATACTCTTAAAAGTGTAGAGGGGGACGCGTGTTCTGGAACATTCCGCGTCACGGCTGCGGAGATGTTTGTTATTGGTTTCTTATCTCAAAATGTTGAACCTTCGTATAATTGGTAATTAAACACCAAATATTCACTTTTCACCATTTTGACCGTTACGAGATTTTGTTCAGTTCTTTATTGTTTTTGCTTTTAATCGTTTGTTTTGAGGGTGTGATCATGCCTAGAGTGCGCCAACGTGGAAATTACCGCCAATTAAGCGAATTTGACAGAGGTCGTATTGTTGGTTTGCGCGAAGGTGGTTTTTCGTTCAGGGGAATTGCAAATCACCTTAACCGGAACCAATCCACTATCATATGCTGCTATCAGGCATGGACTAGGGAGGGTCAGGAACGTCGCAGAAGAGGAACCGGGGGGCGAAGAAGAACAAATGAGGTGCAGGACCGCCATCTTCGACTTATGGCAACAAGAGACCGATTCTCCAGTACCATATCAATTGCCGATCAATGGTTAGCTAACGAAGGTCGTCCTGTAACCCTTCGAACGGTTTACCGCAGAATCAGAGCTTTCGGCTTGCACTCCTATCGGCCACAACTTGTGTTGCCACTAACGGCTCAACACCGACAGCAACGTTTGGAGTGGTGTAGGTTGCGACTGCACTGGAACCTAGATTGGCATAAGGTGGTGTTCAGTGATGAATCCCGATTCTGTTTGGGGATGCATGATGACCGTGCGAGGGTCAGACGAACACGTGGGGAAAGTCGCAATGTTGAATTTTCTGTTGCGAGGCATGTGCACCAAACTGTGGGGATTATGGTATGGGGTGCTATAACTTATAGGAGTAGGTCCCGTTTGTTATTCATCCGAGGCAATATGCAATATGTGGATGAGGTGGTAGAACCCCATATTCTTCCATTTCTTCAGCAGTTGGAAGACCCACTTTTCCAGCAGGATAATGCCCGTCGCCATATTGCAAAGACGTTCTATGGACCGATTTGCAGAGGATGCCATGACCACCCCGATCTCCCGATCTTTTGCCCATCGCGCATGTGCATTATGGGAAGAAAACTGAGGAACGTGCTCAATCCGCCGCAGATACTGCAAGCTCTACAGCACGAATTACTTGGGACACAATACCTCAAGAGGAAATCGACCATCTGCTAGAATCGATGCCACGAAGAGTGGGGGAGTGTGTAACCAATAGGGGAGGACCAACCTATTATTAATAAAAGTTATGTTTATATTTTGTTGTTTTTCTTTAAAATTTTAATCAATTGCTACCTTTTAGTAGTTAAACGTTTCTGCCAAGTTTGGTCCAAAAAATTCGTACTTCTTCTTGCTGTTACGATTTGCATGTCACTGAGTATATTTTCTAATAAATCCCAACAACAGTGTTCTAAAAATTGTAAATATATTTGACCATTCAGGTGTCCTCCAAAAAAGTATGGACCAATGACATGTTTACCTACATCTCCCCCAAAATCATTTTACATATTACTATAAACGGATATTAGGAGCAAGTATTTGCAGTCCCAAAGATCTCGTTAAAACCGGGTTCAACTGTCTATATATTTGTATTTTTTGTATAATCTCTGTTGTGATATTTTGGAACTATTTATAATTTGTTTGTGTGTGCATGTGTAAGTAAAATAAGTAGACGCACATGTGTTCAAAAACACATTCTAAATGCGCAAATGCGCTCGTGTACGCGCACATTTGTGTAACAAATGTGAAACCTAATAGATGTATGAAACTATAAGAATTTTTAAGTTGATAAATTAGATATATACTATTGCGATGTAGTTCAAAGTCGTACGTGCAGGCTACAAATAAAACAAGTGGTACAAGGCAAGAGTACAACACGCTATACAGCATGGCGTCTCAGGATAAATACTATTATAAACGCGCCCTACGGAGCTACCACATTCACTTTGACGTTCTAATCAAAAGTAAGTAATACGTATTGCAGCTCGTCAGATCAACGATTGAACATGCATCGGTCGTTATGGTTTCGGTTGTCTAGCAGAAATTGGCACTTTTTCTTCTCTTTAGCAGAAGAACGAGACGAACATCAATCAGCGATCTGCCAGATCGACATGCAACGTAAGTCGCGTTTCTGTTCCGGTTATTTAAAAATTGAATTGCCCTGTCGGCTTTTTTTCCTTTTTGTGTTTCTTTAGACGCAATGATTTTAGGCTGCGTCAGCCAAAATAATCGAATAAGGTGTAATTAACCGGAAATTCTTTTTATAAGAATAGAAAAATAAACAAGCAGCATGCCTTCTCGCGACTACGGACGTGCAAGTAAAATAAAAATTCGAGAAACCTCTTGTTAAAGTAGTCATAAATTCGTAAAAAGGTCAGTTAAACTAAAAGATGCGAGAAGAATAGTTTTAGTCGTAATTCTCCGGATTATTACAGCTGTAAACTTAAGCACTTGTTCAAACTTTCAGTGAGAATTATTAAAAAGTTTACGTTTTAAGTTTACATACACAGTATGTTAAAGATTCTTTTGTTACCCCCTTAAAGAAGAATCTAAATTTGATTGGATGTGCCCATTAATCAGCGAAATCAGAAAAATGGGTGAAATCCAATATAAAAGTTGGCCCTAAAATTAGTGTTTTAGATTTACATAACGTTAATTGCCTAGGCTTTTACTGAAGTTCTTCTTAATCAAATGATAGCCATGGGAAATTTTAAACTTTGTAATCTCCAATTAATTGTCGCTCTTAAAACTAGACGGGTTTTAAAACTCTTATCTCGCACAAAAGCAGAAGCTGTTTTTTAGAAATTAGACAAAATTGATCCTGTATTGGCCTGGGAAGTTTATGGTACAGCTCTTTAATTTCGCTGAGACCTTAGTAATCTGCTAAAAGGCGTATAAATCTCTGACAAATCTAATATAATGTTCGGTGTTTTTCAAAAGTGCTGAAATATAAATCTTAGATATTCATTAAAATTTTTGCCATATTAATTTGAATCTTATGAAAATCTGAAAGATAACTGCATCAGCCGGCCTCAAATTTACTAAGAGCATAAGGAAATTTCTCAAATTAACTATTAATTAAAATTACTTTAATTATGGTGATCTATCTACCGCGATTAATTATTTGTAGAATTTTTATTGCATTTGGGTTGAAAATTTTATCATTATTCGATTATTCGTATAGTTTTCCATTTTTTAAACTGAATAATTTGAAAGCTTTTAGATTGCATTCGGAATTATTTTCAAATCCTTTTAAGATTCCTTTAAGGTCGTGTTATAATTGTTTTGGAATTCCTCCCAACCAATTTACTAGATAAAATATTTCGTTGTTAATTGAAAGATATCCTCGATCGAGAGTTTTAAGTAGATTGTTTACTTTTCAGCCAGTGCTACTTTAGGGTAAAACTACACGGACGGATTTCTCGCTGCGTGTTTCACGCTGCGAGTCCCACGCCCAAGCGTAAGGGTAAAACTACACGGACGGATTTCTCGCTGCGTGTTTCACGCTGCGAGTCCCACGCCCAAGCGTAATGCATAGTTTTAAATGTACTGAACTACACGGGCGTTAAAAACGCGGCGTTTTGTGAGCGTGGACGGAAGCAACGCAGCATGCGACGCTAAATACGTCGGGCGGAGATAACGTCAAGAGTGCAACATATTATTTTGTCTAGAAGTAAACTACACGACCGGCGTATTAAACGCTGATTACAGTCTCAGTCAAAATTAGCAATTCATCGCTGGATTTGCGATCTGCAATTACTCGTGAAAGATGTTCGATACGGAAAGGTTAATAAGTGAAGTAGAGAAACACCCTGCTCTACTATTCACAGACATTCGAACATAACAGAAGAACTTTTCAGGGTATTGTTTATGTTAATTACATTTTAAATGAAATTGTCCTGTAGATAGTCTGCTCCGAAGAATGGGACGTATCCACCAACAACGGTTTTTGTTTCGTTTGTTTCTTAAACGTAAATACACACTCATTGCAGCAATACAATCTACTTGTACAACATCCGTTATGCCACTGACTGTATTAATGACGATATCAACGCTCTCGTGTAGTCGCTAGACGCCGCGGCAGCGTGAAACACGCAGCGATAAATCCGTCCGTGTAGTTTTACCCTAATGCATAGTTTTAAATGTACTGAACTACACGGGCGTTAAAAACGCGGCGTTTTGTGAGCGTGGACGGAAGCAACGCAGCATGCGACGCTAAATACGTCGGGCGGAGATAACGTCAAGAGTGCAACATATTATTTTGTCTAGAAGTAAACTACACGACCGGCGTATTAAACGCTGATTACAGTCTCAGTCAAAATTAGCAATTCATCGCTGGATTTGCGATCTGCAATTACTCGTGAAAGATGTTCGATACGGAAAAGTTAATAAGTGAAGTAGAGAAACACCCTGCTCTACTATTCACAGACATTCGAACATAACAGAAGAACTTTTCAGGGTATTGTTTATGTTAATTACATTTTAAATGAAATTGTCCTGTAGATAGTCTGCTCCGAAGAATGGGACGTATCCACCAACAACGGTTTTTGTTTCGTTTGTTTCTTAAACGTAAATACACACTCATTGCAGCAATACAATCTACTTGTACAACATCCGTTATGCCACTGACTGTATTAATGACGATATCAACGCTCTCGTGTAGTCGCTAGACGCCGCGGCAGCGTGAAACACGCAGCGATAAATCCGTCCGTGTAGTTTTACCCTTAAAGCCGCCTGTAGTTGGACAGCAGATGACCTACATCACATACACGTCTGGATAGAATGCTGTTTTTCGTCTGAAAGAATTTGGCATTTGGTTAATGCACTTTTAAAGTCCGGTCTATATCAGGTTAGAACATTAATTCTGAACGCTGATAAATTTTACTTCGACACATGTCAGCGTCCAGTGATAATATCGCCAGCTGCTTTTCATCTTGCATTTGAAATTAGCATTAAAATATACAGTGAGTTTACAATGAAAGGAATACATTCAATACAATAAAGGCAATCGTTTTTGATGAAAACCTTTCGGACATTTTAATTTAGATTTTTGAGTTAGTATTTTTTGGCCCATATGTCAACTCAACATCACTTCCGCTTTTCCCGGAAACGACACTGATTTTCTTATTTCAAATGCAACACCTTGTATATTTTAACGGATTTGGATAGATAATCAATAAACCTTTTCAGTAAATCCAAATGTTCCATACTTATCATGACAATTTACAGAAGTATTTACAAAAATTATAAAAGTAAAGAAATACCAAATAGAAGTTTTGGTACGAAGCAATTAATAAACATAAATAAATTTTCCTAATAAAACCTCAAACTGATGCTCGTTCATGTGAATGCATTTTTTAAATCGAATAGTTATTTCGTGTATGGCATTTTGAAGAATATCAGGTGAAATTAGTAGAATTTCCTGGCGAATCCGATCTTCTAAATCTCCCAGATTATTTGTTTTACTACAGTACGCTTTGGATTTTTAATACTCCCACAAGAAAAAATCTAGAGATGTTATATCAGGTGACCTAGGTGGCCACTCAATAGTCCCCTTCTACTGATCCGCCTGTTGGGCAAGGTAACATCCAGAATCTATCGAACCACTAATCCGTAATGCGGAGGTGCTCATTCCTGGTGAAAAATATTTGATTGTCTTGTAGTTCAAGATTTTTATGATTGGAAAACAGCAGCTAAATCAGGAATTATATGTTACTGAAGAAACATAGAAACACAAGAAAAATGTAGTCCTAGAAATCTATTCCCGCTCATATACACTCTAACTTCCATGTGATGACTTAAGTGATGTTGCAAAGTACCCAAAAAATCACTCTATTGACACTTCACTATACAGAATTCATGTTTAGATACGAAATTAATCTCATATATTTGATAGTCAGCAATATTTTAAGCGATGTCTTGATTACAGAACAGAATTAAATGTATTAAACTGTGAAAGAATAAGTTAAGAATAATTTAAAAATTGACTATTAACTGTACTAAGGATATATCTTCCATAAAATTTGTGAACATTTTATAAACCACTTACACTTACAGATTTGCATTTAAATTTAACTAACTACATAAATGTTTCTTGGAAAATCACAAATTAGAGATAGTATTTCATAATCGGTGAAAAATGTTATCTGGTAAATGTTTGAGAGAAGAACATCACAATATACAGGCTTTACATCATTATTTAGAGGTGTTTTTAATTGTAATTGAGTCCGAAGCTCAAAATCCTCACTGTATAGGAAAAATCATTCAATGGGGGTTCAGTATATGGGAGTTCGACTGCATTAGTTTTATGAGAACGCTGAGTGTTCACCTCCTGCATCCACTGCGGATTTTCTGTCGACTAGTACTGGCAATTTTGCCTATAGATTGTACAAAATAACAGTTTAGATAGTAACTAGTATCGGAATTGATAAAAATAAATAAACTTTTATAATAAAAGCTTAAAAGGATGGCCATTCATTTGAATACTTACTTACTCCGTGGTGCGACGGTCCATGAAGGGCCTTGACCTCCCGGTTGGGTCACAAAACTGTATTTTACGTGCGCGGTAGTCACTCGCGCCCAACCCCCCTGGAACGTGTTCAAGGGGGGGGGGGTCTTCTTTGCTTTTCCTAACTTTTGTACAGTTACAATCGTGTTGTAATTTTTTGTTCATTGCTCCTCCCCCAACTTTTTGGCATCCCTTACGATCATTTTCCACTCCTTTCGGTCTTGCGCCTTTTCTCTCCATCTTGTGACTCCCATCTCTTTAAGATCCTTTCCTACTTCCTCTAACTACCGTAGGCGTGGTCTTCCTCTGCTTCTCCTTCCTTCAGGCTTACTTTCCAATATTTTTTTGACTCCTCTCAAAGGCTGCATACGTTGCACATGTCCTACCCAACTTATTCGCTTACTTTTAATTTCTGCAGATATGTTTGGTTCTTCATACCATGTCCTCAGTTCCTAATTTGTTAGTACTCGCCATACCCCACCCTCGTTCACCGGCCCGTGTATTTTCCTAAAGATTTTTCGCTCCCAAGTATCCAGTATTTTCATTTCAGTTATAGTTATGCACCACGTTTCTGCCGCATACGTCACCACCGGTTTTATAACTGTCTTATACACTTTCACTTTGCTCTTCACTGAAAGTTCTTTAGATTTTAGCATGTCTCTTAACCCGTAATAACATTTGTTGCCTGCTACAATTCTGGCTCTCACCTCTTCACCTATTTCATTTCCTTCGGTGATTATGGAACCTAGATATTTGAAATTGTTGGTCCTTTCGTATTGTTGTCGGTTCAGAGTAATTAGATACATTGACATTCCCGTGGTTGTTTGTGTTCCTGGTGGTTATCATATATTTCGTTTTGTCCACGTTTATCTTTAGCCCTTGTGTGGCTGCCGTTTCCTCCAGATACTCATATACATCCTGCAGGTCTCTCGTTGTTCTACTTATAACGTCAATGTCATCCGCATATGCTAGTGTTTGGCATTGTCTATTAAAGATCGACCCTCCCGGGTTAGCTGATACCCTTCGTATTATTCTCTCCAGTGCAAAGTTGAATAGGGTAGTTGACATTGCATCTCCCTGTCTTAGCCCAGTGTTGATTGTGAAGTCTTCCGACAGCTGATCTTGGATTTTAATCTTAGCTTTTGTTTCCATTAAACACATTTTCACCAATCTTTCTTGGTACTCCTAATTCGTCTAGATCGCTGAATAGCTCACTCCTGATTATGGTATCGTAGGCTTGGCGAAAGTCTATGAACAGGTGGTGTAGCTCAATGTTATACTCTCCGAATGTTTCGAGGATTTGTCTGATGGCAAATATTTGGTCCGTCGTCGATCTACCTCTTCTGAAGCCGCATTGATAATGTCCCACCGTCTTCTCCATCCATGGGTTTAGCCGCTTTTCTATTACCTTACTTAATATCTTGTACCCCAGGTTAAGTAGCGCTATCCCTCTGTAGTTGTTGCAACTGGTCTTGTCTCCTTTCTTGTGGATTGGGCATATGATTGCCATACTCCATTCTTTGGGCATTATTTCCTTTTCCCATACCTTCTCGATTAACTCATGCACTTCATTCACTATTACTGGTCCTCCATATTTCACCATTTCCGCCGTGATATGGTCTTTCCCCGGGGCTTTATGGTTTTCAAGTGATTTTATAACTTGTTCGACTTCGCTTCGCGTTGACGGTTCTACTGTATCATCTCCCCCTTGGTCCTCCCATAATTCTTCTGTCATCTGTGGTTCACCGTTCTCTGAATTGAAGAGTTTTTCATGACGTATCTCTTAGCATATCTGTTCTCGCCTT
>JABXWE010004887.1:0-70655 GCA_014611495.1 Limonius californicus
AAAGCAGATCAGAGAATGGCAAGGTATAGAAAAGAGAGAAACGCAAAAATAAATTTATGGTAATAGAGAAGGCGAACAGAAAATGAAAATGAAATTAGTTACAGAGGAAAGTTAAAAACGAAGTAGTCACAAAAAAATATAAATATTGAAGAAAATGAGAATGTCAGGAAGACATTAAGTTGAAAAATCTAAAGAAGTAAAGTTGAATGCACACGAAGAAAAAATTTTAAAGAAGAACAAGAAGAAATATTAGTCAATACAAATAATCAGAAGAAAAGTTGGACAGAAAATAAGAGAGGAGAAATTGGAAGAATAGGAAATAGGAGCTAATAGGTAATACAATACAGAGTGTTCTCAAAAAATGAGGTCATGTTTCTACAGCGTATTGGGGAAAACAAGTGAAGAAAGGTCTAATGCCTGAAATTGCTTTATTAAAAAATTATAAGGAAAATACTAACAAGGAACAAGTTACAATAAATTTTCAAAATACCTTCAGGCCTCTGATCATCGGATTAATGATTATACTCTTTCAAATGGAATTTTTCGAATACGTGGAAATGCGTCTTAAGTGCCACAGCTCGACCTCAACTTCCACCACTTGATCATAATCAATATTTTTCACGTTACTCCATAGATACATATTATGGAACTCGAGTTTAATCGAGTGACATGGCAGGCCATGCAACTGATCCCCGGGCTAAGAATGTCTTTGATTCAGGAAACTACGAACGTTTAAGAACCTGGAAGAGTGTGGATGATCACTGCTCCAGGTATGATTATGATGGAAAATAGGTATTTCGTTTTAAGCAAATGAAACCTCATCAGTAGGCAATATCGATGAAATAAAATTAGAATCAGGTGCGCGCTTTTCCAATATCGATTAACAAAACACAATTCGGTTTGGTTCATCGTGGGGTTCCAGATGGTGAACCCGTTGTAAGTGAAATGGATGGCATCCGTTTCTCTTAAACACATTCCAAACTGATGTAGAGGAGTAACTGATATTGTAAATCAGCCGTCCGACACAATATCGGATTGTTTTCCAAAATGTTAAGAACACCTCGTACAGCAGGTAATAGACGGTTAGAAATCAAATAAGAAATAAAATCGGAAGAAAGAGGAAAGACGAAGTTCAGAAGACAGAAGTAAATGTGATAGAAACGACATTACAATACAGAACATAAAGAGAGAAAAAAGGGAGGTTATAAAGAGCCTTTGAAAGTAGGGCGAAGAACACGTAAAAAGATTGGAGAGGGCTTTAAAAATGAACTAGGAATTTCGCACTGTATAAAGATACAGAGGTTGATTAACAGCAGCAGGATTTTGAAGTGGGTTAGTTAGCCCGGTTTGCACTTCGACTATGGTCTTTTGTGCGATAGAGAGGTTACATATAGGAAATAGAAAAAAGATAATAAATACATTAAAGAAAGAAGAGAGACGAAAGAAAAATTGAAATATTTGATGCTGTAATAGATCAAGGAAAAGTTGGGTACTTATCAAAAGAAAAATAATATCAGAAGAGACCGGAAAGAAGTTCAATTATCATTATATAAGTTCAGAAGACACAAAGAAATGTGCTAGAGACGACGATTTTACAGAAGCTAAATGAAGAAAGAAGAGAGGTTAAATAGAGCCTCTGAAAGGAAGAGGAAGAAGCCATAAATAGATTGGAAAGAGCATTAAAAATGAATTTGGGAATGCACACTGTATATAGATACAGATGTTACATACAGGAGGTAGAAAAGAGATAATAAATAATATAATAATAATAAATAAATACTCCTCTTCTTCTCTCTTTCTTGGATTAAGTCTTTGCCTGTTCCGACTTCACATTCTTTTACTTCCATCTCTTCTTCGGCCGTCCTGAATCTCTTCTTCCCCCTGATTTATAATTTAGTGCCCTTTTTAGTAGTCTTCCTTCTTCCATTCTGTCCAGATGCTGTAACCAGTCTTCCTTATAGCTTTCTAATTTCTCGTTTATTGAATACGTATCCAATTCGTTGGGAATTTTAGGTATTCTGTCTAATCTTGTACATCCTTTCGTTCTGCTTAAGAATTACGGCACTTTTTATGCTGGTTTTGTGCTTTTTTGTAATGGTCTAGCATTCTTCGCAGCCATATCTAAGTAATGGGGGTGTGGCCATCGTCTTATAACATTTCATTTTTGTCTTTCAGTGTCTTATTTTTTAGTGAATAGTACCACACATCACCTGATATTTATTTAATTTTGGTTATGTCATTATCGTGTTCATAACTTATATCAGCCTAAATAATTCAAATGGTTTCTGTTATCGACGACGACTTTAGACCTGACCGTTTTCCTTCAAAAGCCATAACCTTCGTCCTATTAAATAGCATAGGTGATACACAGTACCTTTGTCGATCACCTTGATTTATATTGATAGTTTCTGTATTTTCCTGCCCAGTGTTTATTATTATTTTTGTATTCTGATAAAGACTGTGTTATTTTGATAAGGTGATGTGGATAACCTCGGTTTTCCATTATATTCCATAGTATTTTTCTATTCACTTCTTCAAAGGTTTTGACGAAGTCTGTAAATCCTGAATGTGTCTCCAGATTAAACTTCGATCTCTTCTCTATTAGTTGCTTTATGATAAAACGTTGTCGTTGCACAATCTCCCCTTCGGAAGCCATTTTGTTCTTCTAGTAGAAGCGTGTCAGAAATTATTGTCAATCGATTGTTAATCATCCTAGCATAGATTGTATAGGCCGTATTTAGTAGACTAATGCCTCTATAATTGTCGCGTTTATTGGAATTTTCCTTTTTGAAAATAGATAGACTTCCACTGTTTTCCAAGACTCTGGGATTTCATAATTCTTCCAATATTCGATATATAGATGAAGTCATCTTAAATGCATCAATAGACCTTCATATTTAATTAGTTCTGGTCCGGCTGCTTTTCAATTTTTACCTTATTGTACGGCTTCCTGCAGTTCTGTTAACGTAATTGCATTTCCTTCATATAATAGCCGTATATTCTCGATTTCCTCATTCGTTATGTTTCCTTCTTTGGCACATACCACTGCTCTCGATGATGTTGTATTCACTCCTCTGTTGAGATTGTATTTATTTTTGCTTTATCTTTTCCAGGTTGGTTAAGGTGTTTAATTATTTTGTAGTCAAAAGTTTGTCTGCCTTGAATATCATTTTCGACTTCATTTACAAATTAATCCAATAGTTGTAGATCAGCATGCGTTACTATTGCTTTTGCATTGTTTATTTTGTCTTTATATTGTTCCTTGGATCCTACAGTATTTTGTTGCGGGTTATTAAGGATGTTTTTTACTTATCACTTATCGCGGTTCTAATTTCTTCATTCGAGATTATTAATCCATTCCTATTTCTTAATCGCTTTTTTTTCGATTGCTTCATGCATGTTTTTAAATGTTTTCACTCTTTCTCTATATCATTACTATTAGTATATTGTTCTAATCTTGCTTTATATAAGTGTTTTATGCCTTCTTGCTGTAAAAGATTTCTTCTTGCGTTTTATGTTTGGTTCGTATTCTTTTCCATATAGCTATAACCGCAATAGTTGAGACCAGCAGAAAGTGATCCGAGGAGACATGACTTCCTCTGTACCGTCTCACACCTTGCACTTATTTAGAAATTTTATCATTCACAATTATATAGTTTATGATTGAGCGATATCCTCTGGCAATCCATGTATATTTCTTCCTGAAGAACGTATTTGTGATTTTAAGTTTATTGAACGATACGAATTGTTTTAATTCTCGTCCATTTTCATTTGTATGATCTTCGCCAAATATTTTTCTTGGGATAGGAACGTTCCCCATACTTGTGTTTAAATTGTACCCTATTAATAGTTAATAATTTTTGATTAGTTTGCTAAATTTGTAGTTGTAGTAAATAACATTTCTGTGACTCTTTTTTTTTCCCTTTTTCTGGGGCATGCACTGCAATGACAGTAAGATGACCCCTATCTGTCGTAAATTTAGTAATAATTATTATTCGGTTGTAAATCATAAAGTAATCGTCAATATATTTAATTCCTTTTAATTTTTTCTTGTTTCGGTTGTGATTGTTATGTTTACATCACGTTTCATTAGTTTCTTTTATTTTAATCCTAGACCTCGAACATTCCAGCTCGCTACTTTTAGTCTTCCTTTTATTCCGAATATTGTATCCTTGTCTTGCTTCAAAATACCACTCTGCAGCTAGGTAAGACGAATAGTGGGGCAGCGACCCGCCCAACCGATTTTCTTTCGGAATTTCTTCTCTTAGCCAAAAGGTTTCGGTTTTGAGGCGCCGAAAATTCGCCTTCATCCTCTCCTATATGTTACAATTTATTGTTGCAACCAGAGGTCACGAAGTTGGACGTGGGATTAGGATTTGCTGGCAGAATCGACAGATGTCGGTCCAGTTGGCATTTTTCAGTATTTATAAAGTATGTTTCTTTGGCGCTCCACAGCCCCTGCGACCAGGTACCAGCCTTTAACCTCCAATAAATACATTAAAGAATGAAGAGAGACGGAATAAAAATGGGATATATTTGATATCAGAATATAGAAGGGAAGAGATGGTTAGGTATCAAATCCGAAATTAAATCAGAAGAACCAGGTTCAAGGATTATTAGAAAAGTTCAGAGAACAGAGAAGGAAAAAAAATAGAGGGGAGATTACGTAAGATAAAGTAAGAGAAAACGAAAGTTATAAAGGTAGTTTAAAGAAAGAGAAGGGGGGAGAGAGTAGATAGAAATTTTGGAGAAATCATTCAATCAAAAATTAAGGAATACGTATTGGGAATAGAGATGTGCAAAATGAGTTAAATATTAGATACATTAAAGAAAAGGGAAAAGAAGAATTTAGAGGAAAGTGTGAGGGGGGCTGTTACACACAACAGGAGATTGCATAAAAAAGAGGTCGCGAGTTGAGCAATAATGTGTAGACAAGTTGAAAGAAAGAAAGGAAAGGCTTTGCGTTGTTAGTATATTTGTCTATAAAAATATTACTTCATTTAACAGAATACGCGTTTCAGTACTGGCATACGAACATGCTAAATATGTAGTGTAATATAATCGGGGTATTTAATATATCCGCAACCTGTCAAAGACAGATTTGGTTGGAAATGTAGCCCAATAGTTGTTTGAAGACCCGAACTGAATCGGTACGTGATCAAAAGGATATCATGAAACGGAACTGGAACCGGGTATTAACATAGACCTGGCTCACGGCTAAAGCCCGGGGTTTCGCTACAAAGCGCACCTCATTTCACGTTGTACTGGTTTATCGAAATCGATTCTAGATGACTAATGGCCACTAGTAAATAATAACAACATTGCCTACTAACTTCAATGGTTCTCGGAACGCATTTACGTCCAGATAAATTTAATCCGCTCAAAACAAGTGTCCAAAAAAGGGACAAACAGTCTGATAAAGGTGTTATTGAAATTCGGCGACGATGAGTCACAACAAACGCAGTGCACGATTTTCAAATGCGTATCGAAATGCCAAGGTGTAGGTGCTAATTTAATTTTTTTCCTAAGGTTATTTTGTTCACGTTCAAGTTCTAGACTTGCTAATAGTAAAGACAACAAAGCAAGGCTACAGAAAATATAACCGACCCTGCACTCGATTAGTCGCTTCTGCATTTTTAAGGTTTTTATATGACTCTAATACCTTTTCTTTTAGTTTGGAGGAAGATTGTTTGTGTTTTGAAATTAAGAAGAGATGATCTTGCACAGCTTTTGGAAAGAAACCTTGAAATTCAATTTGTTACAGTAGTTCTGTAAATATTGTACCCTAGGCTTAGGCTATATTTAAACATTTTTTATTTTGTTACCAGTACAATTAGCAATGAATCTACTGTACTTTTAAGAACTGTATTGTCAACAGAGCTTTTTGTAGTTACCGTACAATTACCTCGATAAACCGATAAACTTGAAAGGTATCGTGTAATCTAAATCTAACACAGAATCGACATTTAAAAGCACTACATAAATACAAAGAAAATAAGTCCATGTCTTTGATGTACTTTTAAAACCTCTATTCTTCTACGTTATCAAAATTAGTTTAAATTAACATTCCACCCCCAGCAGGTGTTACAAGATTTGCAGGTTGCTATTCAATTGTTTCGGTGGAACGATAAAATTAAAAGCTTTATTGTGATCTAAATTAACATGCAATCTACATTTAAAGAACATGACGAGAATAATAAAAACGGTGATATCACCATGTATCAACTATCGTAGCATGAAATCGTTCATTGTTGCCTTTAAAATAACTAATAGCATAAAACTAAATCCATTTAGATAACATTAGCAAAAAGTATTTGAAATTGGTCAAGACGTGGAAAATCTAGAGTTAACTGAATCAACTGAACCAACTAAGTCAAGCGAATCGCTTGAATTATATGAATCGCAACTTAGACCACGGAATAATTAACTAAAATTCATTAAAGCTGAACGAAATAATTCGTAAAATTTATTGCATATTTTTTAATATTATTTTATATAATTTCGAAGAGACTGGGGCTTCAGGAATTAGTAATTTGAAAGATTTTATTTAAATTTGGAAAAAATAAGCAGAAATTTGATTTATCCTTCACATAATAATAATTTATGATTAATGATTCTATAAAATAAACTACATAAATTAGACAATTATTCAAAATATTGCCAAATCAAACAGCATTTAATGTACTAGAATTGTTCTCCATTTATTGCACACTATCGCAAAAGTTTATAAATAGGAATTTATGTTTAGTGAGGCTATTGAAACAATCGAAAGTTTGTAAATCAATTGGCAACACCGGAAATCGAATTTATGCCGAATATTGATAATGAACATAAACCATTTTCCATCAAGCGAGATCTTTCTCTACTTATTTTGCTTTGCACAAACTTATATATTAGTTTATGAGCGCCAAACAAAAAAAAAATTAACAGAGATCGCTGACGTTAAAAGAAAATCATTCACAATGGTAAAGTAATTTACGGTTGCACAAGTCAACAGCATCGGTTTAAAATTTAAAAATATTGAATTATCTCGCATAACTGAAAATTACTAACAGTAGTGGAAAATAACTAAAACTACTTTGAACAGACTATATTATTTTGGTTGGTTCCCATTAAACCAAAGTAATTCACAGTCAATGAATTGTCTCAATTATAGAAAACTGTTCGAATCAATACACAACACTGAAACCCGTTGGAAAATAATTCTAATAGTGAAAAATCAACTGCAATTTCTGTAAGTAGTAATTTCAGCAACAGCACCTTTTAGTATTAGGTTTTAGTATCAGAGCCTTTTTAAAGCAAGAATATACTCGGGTTTAGCACTCCGCTTTAGTTGCTTGAACGAGTTGAAGAAATGTCATGTGAATTTTAATAATCGGCGAAAAGATTGCTTTTAGTACTTGGATTTAGCAACTCGTACGAGTTATTGGCGGTCTAGGGCATTTTGGCGCGGCCGATTGGCGAGGCTGGTTTGGCACAGATCCGGTTTGGCGCAGGGACAGTTTGGCACAGCGAAGGTTTGGCGCATGGACGTTTGGACGCAAGTATATCTTACAATGCGTTATTCTATAAAAGTTTTATGTTGTTAATAAAATTGCTGAATTATCCAATTTTATTAATAAAACCAATTGATGAAGCAACTAATTTATTAAAAATAACTTCACCAAAAGCATTCTAGAATATCTTTTATGCAACATTATTGTTGTATTTATGTAATTCAACCAAACAATTACTATTTGCCTACCTCAAAATATATCGTATGTTATTGAAACTACTGCCACATTTGCACATATTGATTATTAAAATTATATAAAATTTTGAAGAGTGTATTAAGTTTCATATTACTTCTAGTGTATTTGTTTGCTAATTCATTATTTTAATAATAAAAAATATGTACAATGGTACTTTCATTGACATGCGGTATATTTTGAGATAGGGAAATAGTAATTTTCTGATTAAATAACATAAATACAACAATAAGAGGATTGTTCGATAACCACATGGCCTAACACGGAGGAATCTTCTTTGCCATGCTGTAGAACTATCCTTTATTAGATTAAATATGACAGTACAGAGCGATCTGTCAATTAGTCTGTTTTTGACAGTACGCCAAAGTGAACGTCTCGTGTGATTTTGTAAACAATGGAAAAAACTGAGTGGAGAGCAGTGATAAAGTACTTTCATTTGAAAGGCTTAACACCAACCGAAATCAAAGCAGAGCCGGATTCAACACTATTGGAATTCGTCCTTCGTTTTCAATGGTTAAAAACTGGGTTGGCGAATTTAAGCGTGGTCTTGTGAGCACAAATGATGAACCCCATAGTGGACGTCCAAAAACTGCTCTTGCCGGATATGATTGAAAAAGTCCACCGTATAGTATTGGATGACCGTCGAGTAAAAGTGCGCGAGATAGCGGATATAGTGGGTATCTCAAACGACAGTGTGCACAGAATTTTAACTGAAGAATTGAAAATGAAAAAATACCCGGCGCGTTGGTTGCCACGGTTGCTCACACCGGAGCAAAAACTGAATCGTTTGAGTGTTTCTCGCGACCTTTTGGCACGGTTTCGACACAATCCGAAGGATTTTTTGCGCCGTTTCACAACCGTCTATGAAACCTGGGTCCACCATTATACTCCCGAAACCAAAGAACAGTCCAAACAATGGACACACAAAGGTTCTCCGCCGCCAAAGAAGGCAAAAACGGTTTTGTCAGCAGGAAAGGTTATGACAACCGTATTTTGGGATTCTCATGGAATTATCTTGGTCGACTACTTAGAAAAAGGGAAAGCACTAAATGGCGAGTATTATGCCAATTTGTTGCAACAACTTAGCGACAAAATCAAAGAGAAACGGCCTTATTTGGTAAAGAAGAAAGTGCTTTTCCATCAAGATAACGCATCTGCCCACAAGTCTGCTATTGCAGTGGCCAAAATTCATGAATTGGGATTTGAATTAGTGCCCCACTAAATAATATAAATAAAAATAAATAAACTAGTTTAATATGTGTTCGCACCCAAACGTCCCTGCGCCCAAACGTCCCTGCGCCCAATAGTCCCTGCACCAAACCGTCACCGCGTCAAACCGTCCGGTCCCGAGTTATTGATACCATGTAAGCAAGCTTTCAGGATAACGATAGATCAGCTAAAACTACCTTAAACTAACTAAATTGGGTTAGGGTTTATTTCATATTGTTCATAAGCTTTAAGTGGTAAATGTTGATCTGCGAAACAATCAAACGACTATGATCAACCAAAATTCAATACTTTCTTCTTGGATATATCGAATGTGATAGTGTAAAATCAAGTAATATTACTTTAAACTAGTTATTTTAAATTGCTGTTTACTAACTACATATACCTTGAAAACCTATAAATAGTAGTTTTAGTTTACTATCCAAATTAACCAAATTATCCAAATCAACAGACGATATTGCTATTCAATCACGATAGATAAACGTGAATTAAAACTTCTTCAAACTAAGTCGCACTGGCTTCAGTGCCTTAAGCGTATGCATAATAATAACAAGTTGGATTCCGTCTACTTTATCTGAATGTTCAAGCTTATTATTTATTAATAATAATTTATGTTTAATAAAACTGTCAGGTTCAACTAATATCAGTTAAATGAACATACGATGTTGAACGATATTGAAAAACTATTTAATGTAATAAAATATAAAGAAATACTTTACATCAAAAATATTTGGGTTCTATTTGTTTTATATTCATTTCGCGTTTTTTTTTTCAAGCTTAGGCATTTCTATTTACCCTTGGAATACCCCGAGAAAACAACTGACACGTTTGAACAGCATAAAATTTTACGAAGTTTCATATTCATTTAAATTTGATATCATGTTAATGAAGTCACAGTAGTAAGGGCAAATAATAATAAATTGTTATACTATATATGCAGTTTGATGATGTCCGTGCTTACTGTTTAATTATATTCGTTGTCTCTAAACCTAAATAATTTCAAACTGGATTAGTAGGCCATTTGGTTTTTTACAAACATGAAATTTGGCAGTTTAAAATTCACCCATTAACATAATTTTCGAATAAAAGTAATTAAATTAAGCGAACCAAAAAACCTGGAGAACAGATAGCTTATTCCCTGACCTGCCATAAGCTACCCATAAACACAAACATTTTGCCTACAATAAATACATTTCACTCGGCCATTTACACTTTTCCTTGTCTTGCACACGGGCCTGGGCTCGATGAAAAGAAACGGAATTAACAGATGCTTCGCACACAGTCGTAAGGATTAAATTTAAATTTAAGGTCACACGTCATTGTAAAATTTTATGAGTTCTGCAAATGTGCTTAATAAATAATTGTTGTGGTTAACAATACTTTTTTGCTTTGTTAGGCGTTCTCGGAGGTTTTTATCCACCGGGAGTGCTGCACATGTTTGTTTACTAAATTAAGTGAAGGTGCTGTACATTGTACAAGTTAATTAGCTTAGATCATTTTTAGAAATATTCTGGCTCTGTTGTAATTATTCGTGAAAAACTGGATACCCTACGGTTTGGCTTGATTATAATTATAACATTGGAGATTTACGTGTTTTATTGTACACGCAAGGAGCTGCGGTTAATGTGAAATAATCCGCAGGTCAGTGGCGTGCAACTTGCAGATTGTTCTACACAACGTTTACGGTTTCCTGAAGTGTGATTGTCAGACGGGACCTCCTCTTGAGTTCTTGGCCGTGGAAGTTGTGGGTTGCTGGTAAAAGTATGGAAGGTGATTTAAGATTTTAGTTTCTTCATGCTTCGTGGATAATTTAAATCATCCTCGTCTATAAGAGGATTTAGTTAGTTGTCTGCGAATTAGGTTGGTGTTTTGCTCAATTCTCATTGGGTCTAGCCCACATTAATTAAACGCTTTACCAGAAAACTGATACATTACCCGCCGCATGCTATGTGGAGTCTCGTAGGCCTGTTTTGGTTTTGATTTTTTGTCCCATTTTTCTGTGATCTTTATCTACCGGTGAACGTATGCAGTGTTCCGTTGCCCGTTAAATCCATCTCGGCAGGTACCAAATTCCACGGGGAAGCCGATACTGTGTATATATGTAGTTTTAACGTTTTGGTATTTTCTCCCGTTTTGAACTTTACTATGCATCTGCGACTGGTGACTTATCTTCAGTAGGTGCATTCAGTTTAATATTTTTTACCTGTTATTTACCGCACTTTGATATTTAATTATGATTATTCTGTTGTTTATGCGGCTCCAATTTCTAAACAAAACTTTTATGCACTAACTTCAGACCGCTGTCAGTTGTGGCTGTGTCTATTTTCACGGCTACGTGACTATTGCAATTTAGACAATTGGCAACTTACTTTGTTGATGAGTAACATTCCTTATATTATAGGAGAATTATGTGGATTAATTAATAGCGATAACAATTCGGTTCGGCGCTACCGTTTACATTTGACGCGTTGGTTAAGCTGACTTAACGCCAGGCCTTGCATCATATCACCAGCTTAACCAACGCGTCAAATGTAAACGGTAGCGCCGAACCGAATCGCCAAGAAAAACAAAATATTTCCCGTCCAACAGCGTTGCGATGGTTCAGAACATGGTCCATACCGATCTCTTAGGCATAACGTAGGCCTGTGAGTGTACCACTACAAATATGGAGGTCAGTACGCCACCCTAAAGAAATTCCAGCCCATTCCATAAGACCATCACTTCCAAAGGTAACGTGTGACGTTCCTTACGCCTATCTTTAGACTACCCGTTTTGCGTCTAGTATTTATATTTCGAAGCTGGTAGACCTGTAGAATTTTGGGCGAGTCCAAGTTTCAAATTTTGAGGGGAGATTTTTGGAGACAAGACAGTTGCACGTAGTTCGTTGTTCAAGCTACTACGATTGTTTTCTCTGGAGGTATTTTTGTGTCGTAGATAGAAATTATTCGTTATGATAGGGAAGTTTATTCCATTCTAAAATCTACGCCATTTAAGAGTGTTGTGTCTTCGATTGGAAGATTAACTCAGGAAGTTTTTCCGATATAATATACCACAGTTGAGAAGCTACTGTTCTTTGCCAGAATAAAAAGCATCTGGTGAGTTTTTATTTCACGAACATTTGTCTTGTTCCGTTCTCTTGGATCTGTTTGCTAACTTTTGTATCTTAAATAAATTTAGGCACGAAGTGTGGGGTAATTAATCCGTCTATATAAGAATTGGAAGTGATAACGGTCAGAAAATTTACGTTTCACGCATATCTCGATCCACTTCACAGCAGGACATCTGGTTTTTCCCTGACACCTGTGATTGGAGGTCACATTCTTCGCAGACCTGCATTCAAGGGAAGTGTAATTTTATATTTCTACTTAAGATTTGATTTATTTATCACTGGTTCAAAATTTTGTAGCAATAATTGACTATCTATTATTATTATTCGTCGTAAATATCTGAACTTTATTATATTGGGGAAATGATACACTTTGTTATGATGTTGTAATAGTACGGCAATTTTACGTGGTTTTGTTATATACAGGGTACTCCAACCGTCGTGTATTATTGCGTCTTGTAGTTCATGTTGGGTCTAATTAATTATATTGTTTATTTCATCGCTCGCCTTATCGTGGAGATCTCTTCGGGCGGCATGCGTTTTGATTATTAAGTTTATTAATTTATGTGTGGGTAACCGATACGCAATAATTATCTAGGGTTTGTGTGAGTTGTTTTCAGCAGGGTAATTGGTTACCTCTACGTAAAATTGGCTTCACTAAGATTTTTTTTTTGTATTAAAACGAATTCATGAGATTCTTAGTTGAATATTAAATTTTCATTTTGTGGCAATTTGTCTTTTCATTTATGACGAAAATTTTGTATATCTGACTAAAGCGAGAACTACTACAGAAAGAAAGGTAGGTGAATGCTGGACCTGAGAATCCGACTTTTCTAATTTTTTATATCTAGGATTGTGTTAGTAATTTTGAAGTCGGTGGCGCCTATTATTATTTTTTTATTTTTATTGGAACTCAGCCCATCTTCGATTGAGTTCACCGGGGTGCTAACATAATCATTTTTGGTAATTCATCTACAGAGCAGTGGCGTAGTAGGAAGAGGGATTTGGGACTTCTTCGCTAATATTTATGGTATCATTTTTGTGTGAATTTATTAGGCGTCACAAACGACTGGTTGGGTATAGTGAGGTAAGGTATGCTGTCCGGCACTACGATATACCCTTTGACGCCGGCTATCATTGCTGAGACAATATCTGGACTCGTCCGAAAACAGTATATCATCCCACGGTGTCTTGACCACTTCACCCGGTGTCTTCGTTGAGCCACCTTTCTTGAAGGACATCTCAGGAGGCGGTGTGAGGTAAGCCCTACCTCAAACAATCGATTTCTCACAGTTTGATCGGAGACTCGATTTCGTGTGGCATTCTGGAGCACTTGCTGTAGATCTCGAGCAGTTGAAAAGGGTGCATTCTTGCATTAATTACCAGAAGTCGATCCTCACGAGGTGTTGTGATGCGAAAAGATCCACTTTCGGGCCTTCTTGCAGTCGTACCTGTTTCTCTAAGGCGCGAAGGAGCACGTGAAATTACGCTCTGCGTGGTTCTTAGCATATCAGTAATGTTGACCTGGCGATCTCTTCTTTGGGGCACAGCAACGGCTAAATTTCGTTGTTTTATTGTTAAATGGTTTCTCTGTGTTGTTGGTTATTATTAAGAACACCAATGTAACATGAATAAGAAAAGAATGGACAAGAAAGATCTTAAACAGACAGGCAAAATTATTCAATTAAACACACAAACTCGACTTGACACTAATACGGTTAAACAATTGCAACTGGATTTGATTGTTTTTTGATTTTTTACCATCAAACATTGGCGCTTGCTCTAATTATTATCAATAATGTACGACCATTAGTCGCCAAATACAAACATATATGCTTTATATTACAATACCCTATTTATTTTTAAGTAGTTTAGTTGCCCGTCATCCGTTTGGTTGAGAGCCAACCTGATCGCAGTTGCATCAATGCCGAAAAATTAATTTGTATTTTGTTAATCACCTTCATTTGTAACATAACCTAGCACATCTTTAAATTCACAATTAAATCTTTCACTTTGATGTACAGATACCATTAGTAGGTATAGAGAGAGTATTATTTTTGTAACCATATATTACGGAACTATTCGTTTATGGAATTGTGTGAGTGAACTGCTTATAAAAATTTTAGGAAACTTTAAAACCCGTTTTTATTTATATCAATGAAGCAATTTATCGATGTTTTAAAAAGTTATTAATTAAAAATAATTAGATACATTTCTAGCTAATTTTATTAGGAACAATCAAATTAAATATTACCATATGCGAATTCAACTACAAGAACAGGCAACCCTGCTTTGACTATCAACATTCCTTAGAAGAATGTAAGATTTTGAGAATGACCAATAACATATTTTGCTCCAAGAATAAATTGCTAGTAGAGCATCTGTGCGACGAGCAATCGGCGTGGTGAGCAAATAGTTGTCGAGCATAGAGACCGGCGAGCAAGTGGGCGGATACCCTTTGTTGCGTCCGTGTAAAACTTTCCTTGACTATTTCCTTGCAAACCGAGGTTGAGTTCATGACCTTTTTCTACCTATTTTACACCCTCAACCCCGGACTGGCATTTTGTTCGCTAACTTAAAAACAAGTTAACAGAAGCTGGTTGTGCGAATTTTGGTCAAGCGGGCCTTGTCTCTCAAGTTTTTATTCGTTAAGATAGTGAACTGTTTCGACGCCAATATAATCATCGTTAAGCATCATTCACCATCACAGGACCAACTGTACCTAATTCATCGTTAACAAGTTATTCTGGGATCAGCAAGTAACAAGAAGCTCTTCATTTATCGACAATCATCACCATGTAAGTCAGCCACTAGGTTCTTTGTCGGATTCCTTTGTTCATAATTCCTTGTGTTTCAGTTTACCTTAGTGGCATACAGCTCAGGGAAACAACAACAGCTATCACCAATGTTGTTATACATATCTGTCGAATACAGTGCAATTCGAATAAATTAGTTTTGTTTGTATTCAAGTTTGACTTTTTTTTTTATTTGCCGTTGGGTATGTTTGTTATCTTACGGCAGACCCTGCTAAGGCATTATTTGCAATCTTGTCTCACTAAGTCGATGTGATATCTTTGTGTAATATAGTTTACTTATTGTAACTTATAATGGTAACTCCGTCAACCCAATGTGGATTTCAAATTTATGGTTATGTAATTAAAAGATGCATTAGTTTTCATAATTACGAAACCCTCTTGTTCGTTTATTTCTGAATTTGATTGTTAAAATTATGTACCCCAAATTTAAAATATTAAAACACATATAATAATTCACAGGTATGTTGCCTACCAAAGATGTGGGCTTTGTACTATAATTTGTCTTCTACGTTCTCTAGCACGACACTGGTTTTAGTAAAAAAAAAACACGTAACGATTAACCTTTTACAATTTGTTTACCAATTAAATTTATAGTTAATTGATAGTGCTACTTAAAAATAAAAACAAAAACTGGCCGCTAATAACGCCGATAAAAATAGCGTTCTGAAAACGAGTTAATTCTTACTTAAATTTATTATCTCATCGACTTATTTGTATCGTTAATTTCCCAAACAAAATTAAAACTTGTCTAAATATAAACATTATTTTAAATTAATTGGAAAACAAAACGCCGCTTTGTAATTGTCACCGTTCCTCTCGTTCTCGCCCAAAAAACTTGTTTATATTGAAAACTTGCTACTTGCAATCTAAATATTTGAAACCGAATGTAAATTATATATAGTTAGTTATGTAAATGGCTTCGTTTATTTTCTTTCCACACGACTTGACCTTTCTCAAAGTTAAATTTATTGGTGCAGTCGGGGGCCGATTATTTTCCCCGTCTGTAAAATATCGCATCGCAAAAAGCAGAAGGTATTTCTGAAATTTCGCAGATTTTTTCCGAGGACCGGCGGAGGAATGGCCGATGGTTTAAATATACAGATCCGGCGCTGATACCGAGGAATTCTACGCAAATTATGAACTATTTTAAAATAACTCGTTTATTTTGCTCTTGTATTTAAGTGAACGCCGGTTAAAATATTTATTGAAGTATAAAGTTTACGTTTTGTGTAAACACAGTCAATAATGGGTAAATTTATGGGTCTGTAGTTTTTTAGGTTCAGCGGCGCCAGATAGGAAAAATTTTAGAAAAAATTGAATGTTTTTGAAGTGCCCTTCGCAGCTCATTGTTAAATTCCATAAATAATTTAATTTGCAACGAGATCTTTTGCGTTGTGATCAGATAGTATAAAGAACCCAAGACCAATTGCTATTCCGTTTGGGATGTTATTCGTTGGCATGTGCTTCAAAAATAGTGGTTTGTAAAATTTCCATGTTTTGAACAATATTTTTTACTTTTTAATACACTGGTGGTTAATTTCCGTTCCTTTCGTTTAAGTAAATATGTGTTTCTTCAAATATTCAAAAATCTAAGAATTGGCAGAATACTCTGATTTAAATTTTACATATTCTTGTATGGTTAAAAATACTGTAATCATTAAGAATGAGAGAGACACGTATGGATCCGGTGGAAGTGAATTAAAATAGGGCCCAACACTTATAAGTCACACTTAGTAGTAATCAAGATTTAAACGTACACTTATGTTTTCTTTCTCTTTCTTTATCACATCCCTTTTCCTTTCGGTGTCGGGATTCTTTTTGATCCAAGTTTTTGCCAAGCGCCGGAGGTAGTGGGGCCCATTGTCCTTTCAACCACTACTATCCCTCAGCTCATGCCAAACCTTTTCACATTCATTTTTCTTTCACTCCCACCAGCTATACTGAAGGGCACTTCTAACCCTTCTAACGACTACCGTGGTGTTATAATGAGATCCGAGACTATCAATGTGCCCGCCACTAGCACGAGGCTCCGTGTTGACACAGTGTTGGGACTCTCATCCAAGTACCGACTGGACAGAGCGATGTTTATTAACTCTCTGATCGTGCGTGAATAACCATTCTAGCTTTGTCACCCGCGACCTTAAGTATCATTTATTTGATGGGTAAACCACGATAAGAAATTGTGCACACTAAATATATAGCACTATAAATACGTGCTGTAGGAAATATCTAGACTTCCCAGGACCATCCAGAATACCTAGAAACTACAAGGCCTACTTGTAGCATATTGTAGACCAAATTTACCACATGATTAACGTTCTATGTTATTCTTATTCGGATCTATCTTTGCAACGTTAACATTTTTATTATTATAGTTGTCATATCCGTATGGCTGTGGTGGTAGATCAATTGGCATAGCGCTTGCTTCGTGAACAAAACGTCGATTCTGACATGGGTTAGTAGTAGCGTATAAAAACGTTGTGCTGCAACCCAGTACCAAATCGGGTTAATAACCGTGGGATCTTAATGTTAAAAACCGTCTCTGGAATTTCTGTCGTACGGATTCGACGGTTAACTGTAGGTCTTCAATGTTTCTATCTTTACGCTGAGGAGAAGCACGTGAAGAGAAGATGCCGGTGCCCAATAGTGGAATGAAAATGTATGTTCATGATGACATCCGCACTAGTATCAGATTTGTAATCAAAGACCCTTCTAAGCTCTATAATTCAGCGAAACACAAATTAAATTAATGAACTCACACTGTGAACTCCACCATTTGTTTTCTTAGGAAAATGGCGCAAATGCAAGTCAATAACCATATAAAAAGTGATCAATTACACATAAAGATGACATTTTTTGGATCTATTGTTTCCCAAACACCAGCATTGACCACATATTTTATTAATATAACATTTTGCAGTGTCATGAAAAATATATACAATTCTCAGTACTTTTTAGACCAAGAAAATACTAACAAATCGTGTCGTTTTCCTCATAAAATTCCATGTTTATTATAAACCCACGAGTAAGTCGGTAAGGATCTGCAGATTACGAAACAAGGCTGCTCTTATATTTTAATAATAATTTACAATTTACGGTATTTTCCTGGTATTTGTTATTCAGAAGGTACAATTTCATCAAACTGTGACTAACCGGTTAGAAAATGGCACCAACATACACATGATTATCATTTTTTTTATCATTTTTTGGATGTTTAACGTTTTTAAAAAATATGTTTTCCGAATTATGAATCCTATTGAAATTCTAAAAAAAATTAATCTGGTATTAAATTTTCGGAAAATTATATTATATGTGCAATCACACCATTTGGTTAGGTCTGGGTGTCCGCGTAAATATAGAATTTGTGACAACTTTTCCAGGTTTCTGGAAATTTTCTAGTCCTTCTAGATAGATGAGCGATTTTCTAAGCTTTTGCAAAGTTTCAAGGAGTTTTTCATAGCGCATTTTGCAAGAAGAGCTAGAAGCACTGGTAAATTTCATGCCAAAAGTAGGCGATTGGTCATTTATAACAAGCATTAACCAGTAGGATACGAAAATAAATTTAAAATTATATTATATAATGTTGCAAGTTTGTCATAATCTAAAAGAATAATGGTGTGGCTCTACACCCCATGCAGGAGTCTGGCTTGACGGAAGGTCAGAGTTCCCGGTCCTGGCTCTCGCACCCGGTTATCGCGTGTCAAATTTACAACGAAGTGGTGATGTGGTGGGCATCTCGCAGTAGACAAGTGCATTAGTACCCCTTGTTTATTCGAACGCAGGTATACCCACTTATTGAAAGCGAGGTCGCCCGCCAAGGAGCGAGTCGGGGATTTCAACTCCTAACCTTCAGGGCGGGTCCCAGTGCCCGAAGTGCTGGACCACGCTGGCGCTGTCGGAATTTACATTGTAGGTACAATTTTTTTAATATTGAACATTTTCTTTTTCTAACTATTTCTGTATCAACTAAAATAAATTGTGTTTCTTATAGTGATTAAGTACGTATACGATCTAGACTGACTGGTTGAAAAATATTAAACGAAACGTTTGAGGTTTTATATGGGCTTTCCTGGGATTTCGTTTGGTTGAGTTTTCTGATTTTTGTAAATGTTGTTTGGAGTTTTGTCGATGCAGTTAAGATTTCTCTAGATTTTCGACGCGTTTCTGAATTTCCATAGAACTTTCTGGGTTACAAGTTTTTTTCTGTGCTTCAACGGCGTGAACGCAAAATTTTTAATACCGATACGATATCATATCATTCCAGTTGATATTGGTGCAGTTTTGTAAGTTTCGCCTTCAGAGTTAAAAAAAAGCAGAAACAATCTTCGCCAGGGATCTCAAATGCAACTCAGGAAATATTTAATATTATGCTTATATTAAAATTTTTAAATAAATAAAAACTAATTAATGGAGCTGTTTCTTAGTCGAACAATTGCATAATGAATTCATTCAGCGAAACGGTGCGCCCCCATCAAGTGCGTTTTAATGTTATTAAATAGCAACTGCAAGCTGGAGTAACTTTTCAAAACCGTTACATTAAGTTCTAGAGGTCTCTTATGTTCAGAATGCAAGTATTAAAATTTATTTGATTTTTATTACCGTTTTATTCTATATCGTAGCACAGTCATGTCACCAAATTACAAAAATTTCTAGAAAAATCTTGTCGTTCTGAACGAACGTTGCAAATTTTGTCCTTTTTCCTAAAACAGACTTTATTAGGGTCCCATATCTGCACGGAAAATTATGACTCTGTTGGTCGCAATTTTCTCTCAAGTTTGTTTTTATTGCAAGGACAAAATATGTGTTTAGTTTTAGAAATATTATGCAAATAGATGTTGTTTGTAACCAAGGTTTGCGCATTTAGTGACCCGTTCTAATTCTGGCTAAAAGCATCAAATTTAGAATAATTACGGCATTTCGAAAGCTCGCGAAGGCGAATCGGCGTTCTTGTGCACTCGAAGTCGCCGTAACTCACATTAGAGAGCGACTTTTGCCGAGTTCGTTTGGACAGTGTTACGTTTTGCATAATAAATATGTAATATATTTCAAGGATGTTTTCTGCCATCCACTGCATTTGCATTTTCTATTTTCCGGATTTATTCGCAAACCAACCTTGTACGTTTTCTATCTCTTCGTAACCATAAAATCAAAATTATTGGTCTGACCTACAAGCAATTTCTAAAAGAAATCGCCATATTTTGCATAACATCCGTAATATCCTGGACGATTTTTAATAGTGACTCATCGAGATCTTGCAACGATAGTGCGTCGCAGTACTTTTATTTCTGCGAGTTTTAACTTGTGTGGTAGTTTATCACAGGTCAAGGAACGGATTATTAACATATTCTCATTCGCTAAAATACTCTTCTTGCATTTTAAATAAACTGTGAGTAATTATCGAATTTATTATAAATTGTGCAAGTGGGTAGGGAAATATTTCTAAGTGAAAAATATAGCTTTGCCTTCAATTTTAATAAAAAATAGCTCAGGTAGTAGAATGGATAGGTCACATTTGCCCAAAATTAAGGTAGGTTACCCGACGGTCGGTTAAATTAGATTTACTTGGACGAGGTTAGGTTCAATTAGATAAATTAATTAAAATGTCAGTGTGTTCTAATTAAACTGACGGTGACACACATCAGGTTATGTTACATTACATTTAGATCAAGTTTGGTTGGCTTAAGTGAGGGTAGATTAAAGTTACATTGGTTTACCCTAAGGACAAATTCGTTTTTCTTAGGTTACAATAACTTGGTTATAAAATTAGGGTAGGTTAATTTAATCAGATCCGGTTTAGCTAGGGACCTCGGTGGAGCAGTGTGAATTCGTGCTGCCACTCGAGGTCACACTGAAATGTGGCCGATCGGCCTCGTGTTCGAACCCCAGCTGAGGCGACCGCATTTCACTTAGTTAAGTTTAGAGTGCATGTTGCATGAGTGGTTAGTATGTAAGCGACGCCTGCACCCCCCTGAAGTAATGCGAAAGCGATTCCGGGGGGGGGATAGTATGAACGAATGAAAAAAAGATCCGGTTTAGCTAAGTACGACAAAATGGTTTAAGGGAGCTGAAACAGAGGGATTTCACTTCTTAGAAGGAAATGTAAACAGTAAACAAACTCGCAGCGTCTACCATTTGATCTGAAAACATCTACTAATATAACTGGAGTAATATAACCAACAAAGTTTTAGTTATATTTTGACATCTTTCAACCAATCAGATACATGCTTGCTGTTTTATCACTTTATCTTGTACTATAATTTACTGCAGCATATTCTCAATGCGGTAGAAATGTTTTTATATAGAACAGTAATACAGGGATTCCGGTGTCAAGTATGCGAATTTTCTTAGATGATTAGGCCGCATTCTTGTCTGATTCCATCTCGTCAACTGACTGACAAATACACTATGATACCTAGTTCAAATTTGGTTGAAGGTAAGTTGGGTTGGGCAAGCTATATTGATACGGTTAGGGGATGATTAAAATTAGGTTAGTTTAGTAAGGTAAGTCAGAGCAATTTGGATCAAATACGATGAATTGAAAATAACATTACGTAAGACCTTAACGTTAATCTTTTAGTCTTAATTAAAATTAAATTAAATTAAATCAAATTAGATTGCGGTAAAGTTACATTTATCAGAGTAATTTAAGTTACGTTGGGTTGGTTAAAGGTTCGGATAAATTATTTTAAATTATATATATTTAGTTCAAGTAGATTAAATAGGTTAGGTAGGTTGGTAAAGTTGTCTTTGTTGGTACTATGGTTGGATTCCTTATTCGATGAATTATTAACTGGTAACTTTATGTTTTTTCTGTTGATTGTTAGGCAGTGATTTTTATCTACTGTGAATATTACTTAAATGTACGCTCAACAAATAAATATTTGCAGAAGTGTACGTAGCTTCTATCGGCCCTGAATAACAGTTGGGAAAAATTATAAAGATTTGAGCGAGAGCTCGGCGAATGTTTCTTGGAATGTGAAGCATAAACAAGGGGAGCAGAGTGTTAAAAAGAGACACCAACGGCAGTCTACATAAGGCAGTGTTGTTGGTAGCTAGGCGTAGCTTGCATATTTTTGGCTAACTAATAACTAATTAATAGCGTTTGCAAACCTACTAACTGATTGCGATGCGATTATCCTATAAAATGAGGCAAGGTGCGAATTTAGTGTTACCACTTATGTCTTTATATATAAATATGAGCCGCAATGACTGTTGGCGGCATGGGTTCCAACGTTTGCATGTCAGTTCCTGGGAATTTTTAAATTTACGGAAGGTCTGGCATAATGGCTATAAATTGTGTCATCGGCGGCCCTTTGTCTCCGCCTTTCAAAGCTGCAAAAACTCCCAAGTCACACGTGCAAGCGTTGCGGACATGTGGGTTCCACATGTAGCCAGGGTGACGTCACATACCCCACTTATTTAAGTGAATTTTGGTGCCCTAGATGTTTAAGTTTTTTTTGAGTTTGAGAGTACGTTGTTGAAGTCCAAGATATAAGGACATAAATGTACATTTGATCTATGTACCTGCTTTTTATAAATATGTTTTGGCTTATGTATCTCATATATATTATTACATCCGATAAGAGAAAACATAGAAGGCTTATAATTTTAAAGTGCTTCGACGAATTATTTGCTTATCATTTAATTCAACAATGGCAATATCAGCTAATATAAGCAGTAGCGTCACTTGCGAGGTTATGGTTTATATCCCACGAAGTGTTATGCGTGTTTACCGAAATGGCTGACGTATTATCTATTTGTTATTATATGTGGTTTACAAACGCTGGGTCCCATTATTGTTATTATATAAGATTGGTGTGTCTATATAAGTAGTTGTTCGAAACAGTAGTGTAATTATTATAAGTAGCTATATAAGTAGATGACGTGTGCGGCATGGTTTATCATTATTCCCCTAGCAATGATTGGGGGACGTAGTCAGCTGGCAGAGGTAGCCTCGTGATGGCGCCTAGTTTGATTTATTATTATTACTATGCATGTTATATCAATGCCAGGAGGGCATCGGCTGACTTTTACGTGGGGGAAATGTCGCTAATTATACTCTCCCCTTCGCATGCAGGGCAGAGCGGGAATGTCCCCCAGCCATTCCCTGTGAATAACAGAGTGTCTGGCTGGACATACTCCAATTGCACAGTTCTCTTTGGACAAATAGTGTATTAGAAGATATGCATAATTATAGTAATTAATCTATGATTAAGAATGGTGGCGGACACTGCAGCTATCTGGCAAACGGGTTTCCGTATTCTGTTCGAGTCTCATTCCAGGGACAGGGGCCTGGAGGACCCCCGGTGAAAACAACTGCCCAATATGTAATGACAGATCACTAAGTTTGTGTTTTCTTATCTGTTGCATGTCACCTGCATGTCGTCGCCGGTGAGTTCTGATCGCATCCGTTGTTTGTTTACTCAGGAATAAACAATGCATAAATAAAATGCAGAAGGGCTGTAACCGTATTTAAATTTAAAAATTCGGTAGTTTTTGTACGCCCCCAGTAGGGTCGACACTAACATGATATTATTAGGAATGGGCACTTGTTTCGGAGACACTTTGTTTTTCTTTTTTAGACGTTTATTTCCTGGGATATAATTAAATTTTTATGACTATTAATTGTTGGAAATTATTTCTAAGATTGTTTCTGCAGGTGCCTTCATTTGAAGAGAGTCCGGTAGCTGTCGTGGTCATTACTTAGTGAATCTCTAATTTCTACAGAGTTAACAGAATATAATTGGTGATAATAATTGGACTGATTAATTAAATAAAATCCTATTAATTCATGGCAAAGAAGTTTTACGGAAAACGTGCTCTTGACCGGGCGCAAACAAGGGTACAAGCGTGTCTAAGCGTGTCAATCGTCTGAAATGATGAAATTTCCTTCACTGCACGTTTCAACACGTTCCAGGTCAAAGTACGAATGATTAGTATATTTTTTTGTTGAAATACGTTTTCGAGTTGAAGAGAACCACGAACTATTAAAAAGTTCAAACAGTCGATGTTCCCTCAAAAATTCGATTTCTTTTGAACGAAATTCGAAACGTTAAAAGATTTACACCGAAAGTTTCTTTTTCAGTCTAATCTTAGATTTAGATTTGTTTGCAGTAAAAATTACACCTAATGGTGAACGAAAGGATCCGAAAGTAACTTTTTATTAAGTTTTACGCAACTCGTCGACTTTTTTGACGGATAACGATCATTTTTTGTAAAATCCGACAACACTTTATCGCTGATCGAGCAATCAAGCAGAAGAGGATGTGACGTCAGATCCTGGCCTTCTAGATTAGTTCCATATTCTTCATTAACATAATTTTACCTTCAACTGCTTGTTTACAAGTGGCTATGAAGGAGCTTTTCCGAGAGTTTTCCGCATTTTTCGTCAGCCCGAACATATTCTAGCACTTAATAAAAATACGTCCCGGTTAATTTTATGAGTGTTCTGTGTTGTTTTTATGAAGTGTTTGATGTGCAGTTTTAGGTTTTTATAACCGAACTTTTACGTCTGAGAAATGAAGGCGCGTCAAACCTGGTCTGAGGAGTTAATTATTTTTCTCGTCCATCGCAAATACTCCAAAGCATGATTTATGTGTGAATGACCACTGTCCAACTATTAATATTCTCGTTTTAATTGAAAACCGACGATAGTTGTTGGCATTGGACTGTTTATTAGGCGCAAGAATGCTTCTAATGCACACACAAATAAATTAGTGAGAAAAATTGAAACAAATTTAGATTCTTTTTCCCAAATTTCAAGGTCTGGTGCCTTGTTTTTAGGAACCCGCGCGTCTTAGCAGGAATATAATTAATTTAATTGGTGCTGTCTGTACTTGCTGGACATTTAATTAACATGTCAATGACTCTGGCTCACGAGATAAAATTAATGTTATCACTTTTGCAACCTTTTACTAACCAACTCCCGCAGTCTAATTTTATTTCGGAAACCTCCAGGTTAGATACTTGTTTATTTTTGTTTTCAAAACCCAAAATATAGTGTTTTTGCTCCTAATTAATGTGCTGAATTGTTGATACTTCACTGCGTTTCTCATTGAAACGATATGTTAATTGAGTACTATCGAAGATTTATCGCGTATCACAAGACTCGTCATTGATACATGGTTTTAATTTTAATGTTATGTCTGTTATGGTTCCATAAATAAAATCGACAAAATTCAGTGTTATAACAACGCTAAGGCTTTAATGTGTTTAGTACCTTCATTTAAGTTTTATAGCGCAGAAGTAAAGGACTGTTAATGCTTCTTTTTTAAATTCTATCAATTGCTGAGTCTGTATCTTGTATAAAATACTATAGTAATATCTGGATAGAGGAACCTACAATAATCAAAAGGTGATGTTTACTTCTTCTGTGGCCTTAACTTGATATTAAACCTACACTTAAGATTAATATACGCTACGAAACCACTGCCTTATGCCTATCTAACATATAGATCTCTGTAATATATAGACGAAGAGGACCAACAACTTTTTAACTACCATATTTTTGTTAACAGTCCTATGAAACACATAGTTTGGCTATCCAGATCTCTCAAACAACTTATGTCTACAAACGTTTTTTCTAAACTAAAATAAACGGGCGTACTAGTTTATTTGTTAGTAGATAGATACGAAAGGGTTTCTAGAAAAAATAAATAAATTAACTTAAAAGGAGTCTGTCAAAAAAATCTCTTGAAATTAGTTACTCGAGAAACTTAGGTATAGTAGGTTAAAGGTTACACGTAAAAGGAATAATTGTAAATCAGAACCAGATTAAGCTTGAATATTCCTGAAAGTGAATGGGGTTTTTTCAGTTCTCGACATCCATGTTACACCACTGCTATTTGATAACTGCTTGTAATTTTAATAACGTATGCGTTCTTCTCTAAGATAGCCCTCCCACGGTAGGAGAAAGAAAGTTATTATTGTTACTAGATTTGAAATTTCTTGTAACGATGGATGTATTTGTTTACAGCTGGTACATATACAAATAGTTACTATTTCTAAATAAGTTGCAAACAACAAGGAACCTACAATTTGAATTCCAACCACTCGATATTTTATTTAGAGCTGGCAACCGGTTTCGGATTTTCGGATATCCGGATTTTTTTATGCGAAGATCCGGATTTTGTGAAAGCTAAAAATCCGGTATTCGGATTTATCCGGATTTTGGATTTTAGGTTTAGATCCGGATTTCGGATTTCTCAGAGAGATTCGGATTTCGGATTTCTCACGGAGATCCGCATTTCGGATTTCTTTTTATTTAGTTTTTAATAAAGTTTAAAATGATAAACTTAGACATAAACAGCGATTTTACTGGAATACGCATATACCTACAATTTTTCTCCTATGTTTATTTGAATTAACTGCATATTCATACAAATTCTACATGCCAGATTAATGCAGACTTTATTTATGTAGATTTCCTTAAATGTTTAGGTTAAATCCGAATATCGGATTTTTCGGATATATCCGGATATCGGATTCTTCGGATAAATTTTTCCGGATGAATCCGGATACTGAATTTATCGGATAACGGATTTGCAAGACGGATTTTATACTGATAGTAAAAATCCGGCGGATTCCGGATTATTCGGAAACCGGATAATTTAAAATCCGAAATCCGGATTTTAAAATGTAACGGATTTGACAGCACTAATTTTATTAACGCCAGAGCGACTTTATATTACCAAATCATTCTCTAATGCCGTACAGTTTATGTATAGCAATAGTATATAGCCAAACAGTATTTAATGCTTTAAATGCATTCGATATCATGGAAATATCTATGATGTTTAAATAAAACTGCGGGATGGAAATCAGAGTTGCACATGACATGCAATCCACTAAATTCGTTCTAGAATCTTTTTGTATTCCGTTAAGTAACCTACGGTGGAATTCTTTCTTGAAATCGTCTATCATGTATGTATACTTATCTTCCAACATTATTTTTTATTGTCCCGTGGTATCTAAATTTGTGCTATTTTGAATACGAGGTCCTTGTTTTCCGTTGTTTCCTGATAAACCTATAAATTACCATAAAACCCCTCCATAAAATATATGTATAATAATTCGTTTCGTGAAAATAATAACGTTCAAACGGCACGTTATTTAATAATAATCACATTCACGTCGACGATTTTTTCCCAATTTAACGCCCACGCCGGCCGAGATCCAGGAGAGCCTTGTAATATTTCAGTGTCGAGAGAACGAAAAATTATTAATAATCAGGTGTAAAGAATGTATGAATCAATTTCCATATCAGAATTCCCGCGGCGCACATTTCCCCAAGCAAGTTCTGTAATGCATCTTCCACGTTTAAAATTCATTATTTGTCAGAGACACATACATCATTCGTAATGATCTATGCCTTATTTGATCCACCCGGAGCACGACTCTCTCCCTCATAAATTTCATAAATTTGTACAATAAAAAATCTCTCTTGAAAATTTCTGGCAAGCCTTCAACTAACATGGGCGTAAACTCGCACTTTAAATTATGTTCTACAAATGAGAGCAATTCCAATCATTTAAAATTAATTCAAAATCGTGTTTGTGCTTCTGTTTGTGCTTTTATCTCTTAGAAATATAGAGATTTTTCTACTTATGCCGGTGATGGACGTTTAAAGTACCACAGACCCGGAGGACCTACAACTTAAGTGGGCGTTTACCCCGGAGGAGATCTAGGCAAAATATTTAAAATCCGAAGGTTGAGTATTAGGATTTGAAACCCAAACCTGTAACGTAGAAGCCTAACCCGCTGACCTCTAGTCAATGGTCGCTTCGTTGCGTACTCATAAATATAAACTAAGTATGTACAGTGGTGTGAAAAAGTTTTGCATCACCAACGAAAATAATTATTTCTTGAAGTTTAGGTACATTTTTGGCATAGTTTCCAAAAAATAAATATTTGTATTTAGTGACTATGTCAACAACTTATCACTTAATCAGGTACTTAGAACTCCATAAAAAACAACTAAGGTCAGTTCTTTTCTAAAATCGATAGTCAATTATTCGCACATTTTCTAATGGGATCATTAAAATGCATTTAACATGAAACTTAATAGCATATTTCGGAGAAATACTTATTATGTTATTAGTATTAATATACATGCAGGTACTATGGATTATTCAGTTGCATTGTGCATGTCCTTAACAGTGGTAAAATTCCATCCGAAAAGAAACCGTTCAAATTATCGGATGAGAAAGGTTATGAAATCATTTTTCATCATAAACAAGACGCTTCGTGAAATAGCTATGAAAGTGCAGTGCAATTAATCCACAGTTGTTTGAACGACCCAAAAATACTTTGAGACAGGAAAAATTGAAGATAAACCCCGCAGTGTGTCTGCAAAAGAAAAACATCAGTGAGAAACGACAGGGTATCACGGAGGACGAACCTGGCGGACAGAAGTCTTAATTCGACAGATTTAACCAGAATATGGTCCGAAGCTACTGCTGTAAGTGTATGCACTTCTACTGTAAAACGGAGACTTCTTAAATTTGTAGTTAGGGGTTGCAAAGCCCGGAAGAAACCCCTCCTATCAGAAAAACAAAGGCTCCTTCGTTTGGGATGGGCAAAGGATCATCGTCATTGGGCACCAGAACAATGGCAGAAGGTATTATTTAGTGATGAATCTACCTTTAACATTAACAATCGTGCTGGGGACACATATGCTAGAAGATTTCCTGGTGAAGAATTTTCACACCAGTGTGCTCTGCCAACAATTAAACATTCAACCTCTGTCATGGTATGGGACTGCATGTCTGTTGAAGGTGTTGGTAGGCTGCATGTTGAATCTGGTACGATGCATGCAACCAAATACATTGATATCCTACAGGAGATGCTGCTGCCTAGTGGAAAAGAGTTATTTCCTGACAAAACCTTTATCTTTCAAGATGATAATGCTCCTTGCCACAGAGCAGAGGTTGTTCAATCTTGGATGTCGACCAACAAAGTTAAAAGAATAGACTGGTCAGCACAATCCCCGGACCTAAATACTATAGAAAATTTCTAACATTATTTCAAGAAAAAGGCCTACAAAAAAGTGGAATTACACGAATTCCTAATTGACACCTGGTATCGCTGCATTACGAAGGAAGAATTACAAAAACTGGTGAATTCTATGCGAATTAGTTACTAAAAACAGAGCATGCCCTGTTAAGTACCAAAATAATTTAAAGTTAATTCGTGTATATTGTAATAAACGTTTAGGTGTAGACAAGTTATTATATATAATGTACAATTTCTCTTTTGTTTTGATAAATTTTATATACCGAATTGTTTCCTTTTTTTTATGGATCAACATTTGGGCTATTATTATTACTAGTATTGTGTTTAATAACCTGTATTATATTCGCAATGATGAAATGAAAAATATTTGGAAAAATGGGTTTAAATTGCAATTTATCTTATCTGTGCAACTGATGAAAAACTTTTTTACACCACTGTTGAAGCATTCTCTAGGAAAACAGCAAAATGCAGCCCTAACTATATCACTATGACAAACCAACGTTAAAAAAAGCAATAATGCCGGCCTGAAACGAAACATTTTGCACGATTTATTGCCGATCTACCTTGTCAAAAAAATATTTAGAACGTAAACAAGGATTCAACAACCTCTACATTTTGCGCAAAAAAAATTAGCCTGTGTTCTCATTTTTATTATTTTTCGAAGCGGAAAGTTCACGAAGGTAATGACATGCCAAAGCGATGTTAAAGGTGTTTGTTTTCGCCTTGTCCTGACTTTCATATTTTTATAAGGAACTCCTAATATAGCGGCTATAAAAAACAGCTTTTTTAAAAATAAGTCCAGTACAATGCCCGCTATTCTTTCATGTTGTGCGTTGAACTGCAGTTCTTATTATTTCTGCTGCCACATTCTTGGAGACAATTTCTGCACTCAAAATTCGAGCAACAAACCCGACGAATTCGGCTACTAAGAATATCCCTCCATTTTTCCACCACAGTTGACGCGGCCTCCCGAAACATCCCCCAAAAGTAGCTCCAAAACAAAATGTACTCGTCTAATATCAACTTAAAGCGTTACTTCTTCTTGAAAAAAACATACGTTCAAAACAAAATGCCTGATTCTTTTAGGAGATTTGCAGATTTGCTTCGATCGACCTGGGTGGAAACGACGCTTGTTTAAAAGTGCAACTCGTCGCCAAAAATAATCTTCTATTTCGCATTATAGCGGCTAAAATGGGTTTCCGTAAGAGAGCAGGCCTTGGGCTATTTGCACCACTTAATGGATGGATCTAGTAACCTTTGCATTTGACTCTCACAATGTCAGCGGCGTGCGTCACCGAGAGCATTGCGATGGCATCGACTTCCCACACTGATTTGCAGAAGGATGAGATATTGATAGGGAAAATTAACGTCAGTGCGGTTGTTACTTACGTATTAAGGTATTCGTACAACGCCGTAATCACCTTCAGTGTTACTAATTGTAACTCATTGTTATTTGAGAGTATCAGTGGCGCAGATAAAAGATTAATTGGCAAAAATGTAAATAAACTGCGGCATAAAATTTTACGACTACAATAATTTAAGTGTAGCGTAATAAATAAAATGTGGATACATAAAATATTTGAGAAATAATTTTTTTTAGAATAGAGGGTGGGCGCAATTGCGCCGCTGACTCATCTGCATTGAAAGGAAAGTTCAACAGTGTAAATCTAGTCATGACATGAAAGCGTTTGGTATTTTGATTAAAATAGGAAATGTACAATAGAGTAAGTTGGAGTTGCCTAAGAGCATGTTGTTATTTAAAGCTACACAGGGTGTAGGATTGGCGGCCTCAAACCGGGAGTGCAAGGGGTGCACCGCACCCAGGCGGTACATATGGGGGCAGTAAATTGTTACGACGCGTGGTGGTAGCTCAGGTGGTAGAGCGCTCGCTTTCTGAGTAAAATGTCGATTCTACCTTGCGTTCGAAACCTAAACATTACTATGTAGATTTATACAAATCGTGTCTGCAACCCACTACACACAATTTCCCAATCCGGCTTGCAAATGTGGGATCTCCTTGCTAAAAACCTTCTTTGGAATTTCTGTCGTTCGGATTCGACGTTAAACTGTGGTTCTCTCGTGTTTCTACCTTAGCGCTGCGGAGAAACGCGTGACAGAGAAGAGGCCGATGCCCAGCAGTGGGACGAAACGGCTGTGAATGATAACATTGTTAACAGTGTAGAGTAGTTAATGAACAATATATTTAACAATTTTAGAAAATTCTCTCATGTTTTCTTTGAACGTCTTTTTCTAATCTAGTCGATTGCGGGCAAACGGATTAATAATCAGTGATTTATAATAACTATAAATATTGTCGGAATCCCGAGTAGCCCAGTGGTAAGAGGGCTAGGCTCGCAATGCGAAGTCCTCGGTTCAACCTTGGGATAGGGAGAAATGTTTTGTAATTCCTAAGGTCGGTATCGAGCTCGGTAATCCATTCGACGTTGGGTTACAGTTAACGGCGCTTCTACCAACCACTGGCTGACCAGGAGAAGTAACAAGGCCACACACAACATCATACACACAATTAACACAAATAGTGAAAATGGATAGAGCGATTGTAGTTGAGGGGAGAGGGAGGAGCGTGATGCAAGTTCAAAGGGGACCCATTACCTTCAATTAATCCCGAATGTATGAATGACAACCTCGACACCGTAAGGTAAAAAGAGGAATTGATAAAGAAAGAGAAAAAGATAAACATAGTCGAACCAGCTTCTTTATTCTAAGAAAGTAAACTTCTGTTCGTTCAAAGATCAAGCCCTTATGTTGTTTAAACGAGCTATTTTGTTTATGTTGAAATCTTTAGCATATTCTCTAGTGTTATTTGTTAATTCAGTCACCTACCGTATCGTACCGTACCGGCCAGATATTGTTTAACTAAAATACCTTTTAAAAGGAACCTGCGTGCGTTATTATTGTCAGCACGGAAGGTGGGTGGTAAAACGCATATTGTGAGTTATCAGAGGTGTGTGAAGCCTATTTAAAAATATATGCACCATATACACACGGTAGTTTATTTTTCTTAGGGCCGGTATTATAAAGGACTGAATAAATTTATTTGCTGAATAAAGCAATTTAGTTCGTAGATTGCTTGCTGACTTGCTTTGAAAGAGCGAGATCTAGGACGCGGTTTTCCAAGCATCTATACGCACTTAGGGCACATTTGGCCCATTGTACACCCTAACTAAGAATTTTGCCTATCTGGGGTAATTCCAACCTCAGTAGTGATTTTTAACGTGTCACACATCGTAGTGGCACGGGACCTACGGCTTTACTTCTTATCCGACAGAAGGCGCAATTTCAGATTTTTCCCCGCTAGAAAAATCTCGCCGACCTCAGCCAGGTTTGAACCCGCGTCCCTCGGATCTAAAGGCAAACGCGCTAACCACTAGACCACCGAGGCCGGTAGTAGATTACTATTATTTCTGTATTATAAACGAAACATAAATTTACTTACAGAACGAACTTTATTTGGTCGAAATACACGGAAATACAGTTTAATTCTAAAATAAATATGTATTTATATGGTTCATATTATATTTTCAAAATAAATAAGGAAAATTTGAATAACAATCATAACGATTTATGTTTCTATTTACAATTTTTTAAGGGTGAAAATTTAATGATTGCCCCCGGACGGCAGACTAACTCAGGGCAGCCCTGGATGTACGATCCCACAATACAACTGGTGTCCAACTTAATCTTAAGCTAAGGAAAATTATTTAATGGCAATTAATACAAAATATTCGACAATACAGTAGGGTGTACTTACTCTAAAAGAACTGGATTATTAGTTAAAACTGAAATATTATACTTACACCGTAGTATGAAACGTTGCCGAACTCTGTTTAAAGTTAAAGTCTACAGGAAACTAATTAGATTCTTTAATATTATTTAAGTGAAATAAAACGGTCGAAATATATCGAAAAAATCACATTATTTGAAAATGGGTTTATATACAAACTAATACGTAGTCGTAGTCTGCAACACAGTATGTACAATTGCCCCAAAGAAAGTAAACTATTTTTTAAAACAAAGCAACCTAAGGCGACCTTTTTAATGTACGGTTTGTTTAGACTAGTAAACAACATATCATAGGAACCTGTGATAAAAAAATTGCCAAACGTTATGCAACAATATTAAAATCAACCTACGTTTATAATATATGTGCAGTTAATTTAGTGAAATGTTTTCACCTTACAACCAACTACCATCCTTTAAGAATGTTTCATTTTTTCAAATTTCTTCATATTAGAACAATGCTAAGAGGCTGCCAATTTATTTTATCGTATATTATGCGTATTGTGTTTTACATCGGATGCAGTTCGCTTTTCAGCGTTCAGGAAGACGACCCTAAGCCCCAGAAAGCGGCGGGAAGGATGAAAAAAGTTTGTCGATGTCAAAAGCTCCATTTAATTTCTGGTTGCCAGATTGCTTTAATAAATAAAGAACTAACAATCTATTTTATTGTATATTATGCGTATTGTCTTTTACATCGGATGTAGTTCGCGTTTCAGCGTTCAGGAAGACGACCCTAAGCCCCAGAAAGCAGAGGGAAAGAATTAAAATAGTTTGTGATATCAAAAACTCCATTTAATTTCTGGTTGCCAGATTGCTTTAATAAATAAAGAATTAACAATCTATTTTATTGTATATTATGCGTATTGTTTTTTACATCGGATGCAGCTCGCGTTTCAGCGTTCAGGAAGACGACCCTAAGCCCCAGAAAGCAGAGGGAAAGAATTAAAATAGTTTGTCGATATCAAAAACTCCATTTAATTTCTGGTTGCCAGATTGCTTTAATAAATAAAGAACTAACAATCTATTTTATTGTATATTATGCGTATTGTCTTTTACATCGGATGCAGTTTGCGTTTCAGCGTTCAGGAAGACGACCCTAAGCCCCAGAAAGCAGAGGGAAAGAATTAAAATAGTTTGTCGATGTCAAAAGCTCCATTTAATTTCTGGTTGCCACATTTCTTTAATAAATAAAGAACTAATTATCTAAAAAAAGTAGTTTAGTTAGTAAACTGAAGAGTTACTATTGTTCCATGATATAATAATTTTCGCAGTCTAAGCTTGCAGTGAATAGACAATAAGTTAGATAGATAGATAGAAACATGCGGTTGTGGATAAATTCTAGCGCAATAAAAATATATATATATTGGAAGTATATATTTGATTTCCAGTGTGATATTTTTGTGATAGTTTTCTTGAAACTTAAATGCTATTAACTGAAATTTTTAAATGAATGCACTTGTGATTAAAATCAAGCACAGGAGACTGTAGTTATTCCAAGAAAAATTAGATATTTCTTTAAAACTGAGAGATTACACCTAGTTACGTAATGGTGTAACCGCTTGACGTGTAAACAAAATTGTTAATTGGATATTTAAAATTATTAAACCCATCGTCAACAGCATGTTATGTACCACTACTGAAGACCGGCCTCGTCTCTGCCACGTGTTTCTCCTCAGCGCTAAGGTAGAAACACGGGGGACTTACAGTTTAACGTCGAATCCAAACGATAGAAATTTAAGAGAAGATTCTTAACATTTTAAAATACCACAGTAGCAAACCAGCTGGGGCAAGTATGTGTGGCAGGTTGCAGTTCAAGATTTTTATACGCTACTTGGTAATTCTGGGGAGTCGAACCCAAGTCAGAATCGACGTTTTGTTCAGTAAGCGAGCACCCTACCAACTGAGCTGCCACCACACCTTAAAAACCTGTAGTTACATTTGTAGATTTCACACGTGTAGTGCAGTGTGCCGATCCCAGAAGAACTCGTCATGACATGAATATATTCAAAATTTTAAAATAAAATTATTTAAAGTAGTTACAGCTGTGTCATTATAATCAAGAATACTTTGTTTTGAACTGAAGGCTTCTTCCTCTTCCTGCGGTGCGGGTTGACCCCACGGCACTCCATTGTGCATACCGCCGTTTAATTCTCATCTTTTCACAGGCCGGTACCAGCCGCAAAGGCTAGCACGTGGCCTATAGGGATGAGCCTTATGTCCTCCGGTTCCAGGAACGCTGCACCGAGGTGTTTGTGTCGCAGGGTCATAAGTCTGACGCACTGGCATAATATGTGCTGCGAAGATTCCTCATCTTCCCCGCAGAGTCTGCAGATCCGGTCATTTATGATGCCGATTCTGTGCAGATGTTTATTGAGGTGACACTGCCCCGTTAGAAGTCATGTTACCATCCTAATTTGTTTCTTACTGAATTTTAAAAGTTCTTTGGACGTCGACAGCGATATCTCTCCAACAAAGAGCTTGCCTAGGTCCCTGCTGTAAAGACCATTCACGAAGGAACCGGGTCCAGACCCATTTCTTCGTTACTAGCCTTACATTGCAATATGAATCCCAAGAATTGGTTCAGGTCCAGGCGGGTTCCCATTGCAGCACTGCCTAGCAAACTGATCCGCCTCTTCGTTACCGTAGATGTTGCTGTGACCTGGTACCCACAGCAACTTTACCGAGTTCTGCGTGCAGAGTCTCGTCAGCGCCGCTCGGCATTCAGATACCAGCTCCGAGGACACCCTGAAAGAATTCAGGGCTAAGAGGGCGGCCTGGCTGTCCGAGCAGATGTGAATATGTTTGTTGGTAAAACCTCTGTCTAGGTTTTCATAAGCACAGGCCAGGATGGCAAACATCTCGGCCTGGAATATTGTGGCGTACCTGCCCAGTGAGAACGAACGCCTCACTCTAGGTGATTCGCCGTAGACGCCCGCCCCTACGCCTGCCTCCGTTCTAGAGCCGTCTGTGAACCAGACTTGGCCCTTAGGAGTGAGGAGGTTATGGTCTCGGGTGTCCCAGTCCTCTCTAGAAGAGATGACTGTTTTATATGGTATGTTGAAGGAGAAGAACGGTACCATTCGATCGCTCCTCATGCCGAGGGTATCGTGAGCCTCTGCCATAGTTGACAGGACCCGCGAATGCCCAAGCGTTCCCTCTACCTTTGTCCACTGCCCCCACAGTTAAGCCTATAGGCCGCCCTTCTAGCCTCAGCCTCAATCATAAGATGAAGGGGCACGGGTCCGAGAAGGGCTTCCAAGGCCGTTGTGGGTGCTGTTCGCATTGCTCCTGTCACTCCTAGACAAACCAGTCGTTGGAATTGGCCTAAGCATTTCTTTGCGCTTGCTAAGGTGACCCGTGGCCACCATACCAGTGCAGCATGTGTAATGAGGGGTCTTATCACCGTAGTGTACATCCACATGACGGGAGGAAAGGATGGGGAAAGGATGAAAGGAGGCAGTTGCCCTTTGTATTTGTCGTTCTGAGCGCTCCTTCCAGGTCAGTTTGGCGTCCAGGATAACTCCCAGATACTTAACTTTCCTGGCGGCCCTTAGAGGAATTCCGAAGAGCAGAGGGTCTATAAAGCCATCTATCTGCCTTTTCTTTGTGAATAGAACAAGTTCGGTTTTGTCGGGGTTTACCGACAATCCGTGCCTTATACACCATCTTTTCACGATTCTGAGGACGTTCTGAGTTGCCACACAGATAACATGTGGAAATTTTCCTCTTACGAGGATAGGAAGGTCATCTGCACTGAACTGAACTGAAGGCATATGAACCCCTTAATTTATTACATTTCAACGCCACATCCTGAAGTGAAAAAGATAAATAGTTACATTTGCAAATTTATTTACTTGTTACTAAAACGAAATACTCAGTGTAAGGGAGCTACCTCAACATAAACTTAAAACTGAAAGTGCTAGAGCAAAATGAATTTGTATTTAAACAAAAAACCTTCTACAGCATACTGGAGCACTGGTAAGAATTATACCATTACATGTTCCTTCATTCATATATGTAGTGCTAATGTTGCTATGCTTATTAGCCAATAATCTCCACTAAAATATTAATGACAGTATGTATTTCTTTCAAGCTAAAAAAGCCTGCATTTCTCACACGCATCTTCTCAAGTTGATGCTATTTAAACTGCCACAGTTATGATTTAGACCAAGGGCGAATTTACCTCAACAACCCAGAAGCATTTCTATCTCACATTTCACTCGTGTGAAACTGACATTTATGTTAATTATCCACCCACTCAGAAATTAGAATTTGCACTTTTAAGGATAATTTAGGAATTGCGTCATGGTCAGAATTGAAATTTCGTTTAAATTGTGCAAGCCGTTCTGTTGGCCGAATCCCACTCAAACAATTAGCAGTAGCCGAGCAACGGCCAGGAAGTAACATTAGAAAATTCATGTTCAACACAAGAAAAAATAATGTATGCGTTGACAGCATTATAATTTGACGAGGAGGCGAAACTCGTTTGGTGTATAATATTCATTTACATTTACTGACCTTACAGGTAAAAGATAAGTAAACACACACACATGGTTTTTGTTTATGGCGCCAAAAGCTGACTAATTGTGTCTATTTACCTTATTTCCCTATTCATCAGTGTTTAGCTTATCCTGCATTATTTTGTTTTATTATTTAATACCCATCACATCGTTCAGCACCAACGATATACTTCACTAATTTGACATTTTTATGTTAATTCCGTTAATTGGTGGCAGAATTCGTGAATTTGTCAGAAAGACCGGAAATTGAGTTTTCGCACCTGTTACTCATTTGCTTTTAAAAGTGACGCAACATGCAAGCGGAAATGACTTCTTCAAAATTCTTAAAAATAGCTTTTACAGTTTTAATAATGTTTTTAATTACCTAGCACTAAAATTAAACTGTAAAATTAAAATTACCATTTCAATATTGACCCTTCCAGCCAAATATCACATTGACTTTAAGTTTTATCAAATATTGAATCTTCTTTGTAACTCTAGAAACGTAATTATAGCTTGACTTCAGATATAGGAAGAAGACACACAAAATAATGAAATGAATTCAGCTGAAAGAAAGATTTTATCATCCATTTTTCTATTTTGAAAGTCCTTCTCTTTCCTATCCATTCTGGAGGAAGAGGGATCAATGGACGGAAAGGGTTACAGAGCGAAAGAATAGGATGCAGTACGAAGTCCAAAATTTTGAATTGCTCGTTAATTGTATACCGCACTGAGTTTCCAATTAGTGGCAATTTCTTCAGACTTAATAAGCGCCATGCTACTTGCAGTAATTACCTTAACGTTTGAATGTTTTTAACAATGTTACAGGCATTTACTATGTGCTGCCAAAAAGATAATAATTTAGTAAAAAACCTATGTGTTAAATAAAAAGATAAAGCTAACAAAGTTCATTCACTTCGAAAATAGAATAATACAGCCTTGAGGAAAAGACAAAGAATACAAGCATGTAAAGAAAAAGAGGACAACATAGAAAAATAACGACAGAGGAAGGAACAGTATCATCGGTAAAAAGGAGAAGCTGTCAAAGAAAAGAGAGCATGAAAGATGGTGGAATGCAATACTAGTAAAACAAAGTAATTCAGAATTAAATGGGAAATGTAGAAAAACAGTGGGTAGGAAGAATAAGAAACGTGGGAAAAACTTTCAAAATCTACTTCACTATTTCAATATCTTCTTCGAGTGCGTATGTTGCACGTTTTAAAGTAGCACACACATAAAGGACCTACAGCGTAACGTGGGCTCCGAACCATGGGAAGTGTAAACACTTCTACTCCAGAGAAGATTTACTAGGCAGATTTGCTGATTTGCCATTGCCTTACTAGGGAGAACGGCCGTTCCGATACTCCGATAGTGGTAATTTAACCCCAGATCTTGAGCGTAAAAGCCTAAAGCACTGACTCCTAACCTACGACCGCCTCTTCAATCACTAAGAAGGCATAAATACTGTCGAACATAAAAATTGAAACTTCTAACAATGATCGCTATACATATTGGGTAAATTATGAAAATAAGGTAATGCCAAATAGGAAAATCAAGTGAACGAAATACCGATACATGTATAATCTTGGATTTAGACAGGTCGAGAGATAGGGAGAACGAACGGGAATTAAGGAAATAGAAGCAAAAAAGGAAAATGTAAAATAAAGTGAGGTGTTTGTTACAAAATAGTAAAGAACAAGTTTACCATACGTAAAGCGATAGAATAAAGCAGAGGAGAGGAAATAATGCTGAAAAGGGCGATAGACTCAAGGAAAAAGCAAGGAGAAACAAAAATTACCATGTGTTTTTACATTCTTTAAATGAAAGAATCTTAAAACTTCTAGACCATTTTTCCCGCCCAGGAATCATACAGCCACAATTTTCAAATAACTTTATCAATTTTGATCAAATTAATTACATAATATTTTAAGCTTGTAAAGAATAGTCAACGGAAATTTAGAAGACTTTTACATGCAAGTACAAAGGAGAAACAACTATTTGTAGGAGAGGAAGTTTCATGAATTAGTTGCCACTTATGGAAAACCAGTACATTAGTGTAGGAGACGAAGGGAAAAAGATAGATAGAGTAGATATTATCTTCGTTAATATTTGGTTGAATATTAAGTAACGTCTTTTAACAGCCACAGCTTTTAAATGACTAGACAGTGAGGATAAAGAATCAAAAATAGACAGGTTCTATATCAAGCCAGAAGGAAAGACAACAAGAACTTGATTGGAAACTAAAAAAATATTTAATGAAATTAAGATACCAGGAAGAGAAAAAGGAACAAAGATACTTATTGTTATTTATCTTTCTATTTTGCTTGTCCTTCTCCATTTACCGTTTTTCTTTTCTGTCTAAGTACATCTCCTTTTCTTTCTGCCTTGTTATGTTCGTTTTATTTTATTGGCCGCTCCGTAGCCGATTACTATCTTATTATTTCCCGAATACAGTTTTAGTGGACCTTTTGTTTGTTATCCTGGAGTAATGCCGATGAATATTTTGTCTATGCGCTTCACCGTGAACGTTTGCTGGGAATTTCCTGCTCTTGGGGGAGCCCTACGTGTTAATTGTTCTAGAATTCTTGCAACATATTTCGTCATATGGTGAAATATTCCAGCTGCAGGATACTTTCGTTAGTTTTTTTCGAGAGTCGACTTAAGATCTCCCTTCGACCCGGTTGCTCGTTAAGATCTCAGCGCCGGCAACAAATACGACTAGAGTCAGCCGAAACTTCAGAAGAGAAACACATGTGGGTTTGATCCGGAGTTGTCGGCCGCGCCTCTGCTAAGTTAAGATTCCGCATCGCTTTTGTATCTTGCCTGGGGGCAGAATATTTCTCGACTAGTGTCGGATTAAAAAAATTCAGCTTTTTTTTAGTTAATTCAGTGAAATTGTACTCTCGGCCTGTGCCGGATTACAGCCGTCAACCCCGTGACTCCCTCCATTAATCTGTTGCAAGTGATAATCCTGAGATAATGCCGTACAGCGGCGGAGATTTTGTTCCTGAAGTTCCCGTTTTTTCTTTCGAAGAAAGTCTTGGGCCCGTAACGTTGTCACCTTCGTGACCCAGCTTTCGGGGGCGTGCCTGCGATTTTTGTCTGTTTCTTCAGGACCTAAGAACACCCTAAATTATGCCTCGCTATACTCCCTATTTGAAGAAAACTAAGGTAAAAATTGTTATTGTGTTATTGTGAAAGCTTGCTCTGAGATTCATTTGACTAGTTTATAGCGCTGAACCTTTTTTTATGCAACGCAGTCGCTAATTGCTATTAGTTATTACTCATAAAGTATTAGTAATTTCCGTAAACTCGAACGTCACTGGCTGCGCCGATCTGTGTGGTTAATAAAGTAAATACCGCAAGCCAGTGGGGGCGAGCTTTTTTGTTTGAACGTTCCCTCTGTGTTCAGCTGCAATTATTTTCGTTTTGGTTGTATTTTCTTTGTATTATGACCGTTACCAGTTTCAAGCAATAGAATTATATTTGTCTTAAAATTCACTATATTTTTTATTTCTGTGTATTTTTATTGTGTGCATAAACTTTGTAAGCTTTATATACAGGAGGAGGGACAATAAAGGTGAGTCCGATCACCGTAAGCTGCTGGCCTCTCGGCTTTCCACGGGAACTTGCAATCAGCTGTGATTTGGAAGATGACGCCCGCTAATTTTGACCTGCTCTGTACACAACTAGGAAGATTTCCTTCCTTTAAGCGTTTCTCGTGAACCACCCCTACTCCTCTGAGCTAAGCCGAAGGCACTTCCGTCTTTCCTGTTGCGGGTCGACGCTCGTTTGGCCCGTAACAACCTACACTCCTAGGTAGAGAACAGCACACAGACAAAGCTGACAAAAATGTTTGAAAAAGAATACTTAACACATAAAAGAAGAAAACAAAAAGGAAAACAATGGAATAAAACTAAGAGAAGGAATCGGAAAATGTAAATTATCTTACTTTTGTCTGTATTTTTAAGATATTGGAAAACGAAACTGTTACATAAGAGAAAAAATGTTAAACCACTCGGCTTTTCCGCTTTATTAATTTTAATTAACTTTAGTAGACAAAGCTTCGACCTCATAGAGAACGGAAAACCTGAATTTTGAGCAATTATTCAATTAAAAAAAATAGGAAAAATAAAGACGATCTACTTAAAAAAGCATTTTTCGTTGAGACGTATTGTTGCTCTGGTCTCTGAAAAGTCATGGGAACTAGAACTTGAACCCATCAAATTAATCTAGTTCGTGATTAAAACGATCACATCTCGAAGATTAAGTGTAGAATCGAACAGTCTACACGGTTTTGCAAGGTTGAGCGATTATTAAGTACTTGGCAAAAAATTCGATGCAGTCGGGCTTTTGTGCAGCTCGCTGTGCGGAATGATTAATATTTTCTTTTGCACCTCCACGGACTGCCACCTATTCAGTAACTAATTAGCGAAAAGTATTTTGTATTATTAAAAGGTAAATGGCGCTAATTAACAACGCCGTTTCGTCCGCGATTTTTCACGCCGACAGGTCCGGGTAAAAAATGTTGCACATCGAAATAATTAAAAGGTGACATCCACGACGGGGCAATTATATTAAATACCCACGTAGTGATATCAATATTAATTTCCCCTATTCCGAGTACGGCGAGTGCGAGTGGTCGCGTTTCGCAGTCGCGGTTTCGGAGTTACCGCTCCATATTTTGGCTGCGACAGAGAAACAGCGCCCAGACCTTGTTCGGGGCCGTGTTGTTTTGACTTATTGCACGAGCTGCATCTCACTTGAATGCATTAACCGACTGCATTCTGCCCGATGATTATGTGTTTGGGCTGTTTAATATGCAGTCACTGAACTGGCCGGCTTTGCAATAACGCATGGCATTGAAACATCAATAAAGTTATAAAAATAAGTATAATTGCGTTTGGCCTGTTGTGGTCACTTTGTATTATTTGCGTCGTTCCAGACGGATCGTGGAAGGTAAATCATTGTGTGCTATTTTTTAATTTGCAGCACGGTCGCGAAGAAGATAAGGGAAAGAGTGAAAAGTGCTGAAAGACACGGAGAGCTATCTGCAAATTACTTATGAGTTCGTTGCTACTACGGCTTTGAACGTAGGGAATCATTCTCGATATTTTTTCCGTTTCAAAACGTCGTTATACAATAAAGAAGGTAAAACACAGTAGTAAACAAATTAACTGTGGATAAATGAATGTTTGAAACACGAGTAGAACATTAAGCAAATATCAGGACATACAAACACAAAAAGAAAATTTAATTCGAGAAGTGAACCCAGCATTAGCACAACGCAAACTAAGTGGAATTTTTAAGAACGTGAAGCATAGAAAGAGTACGTTTGCTAAGGAATATACAGGGTTGGGCAAAAGTACAGAACAATGCGAATATCTCTAGTACAGCAACCGCGAGTTCAACAAGATTTTCTACATCAAGATTTCGGTATATGGCGGATACAATGAAAATATTGGCCGTTTGAAAGGTGTTACGGTTTAGCCAAAAATATCTACTTTTTTTATTTTAAATGGAATACCTACCCTGTGTGCTTTTTAATATATCAATGGAACTCTTTTTGGGGAATTCAGTGATATAAAGTTTGATGCCTTTATTTTTAATAATTCTATAGATATTGAATAAAACACTCAACAATAATGCTTCGCTTGTTTTATAACCTAGCAATATATAACAACAAAACAATTTTTTTTATTCAGATAACTGCATATTTACAATCTACTCTTACAATGTATTGAGTATTAAGTATATAATATTATGATAGACTTGTGACATGAGAGGAGCTTTAGCCAGCGCTAATCTCCCTGAGTTTGCATCAGTTTTGGTTGGGTTGCAGGTTTAAGACAAGTGGCCAGGTTCGCTTTAGTCGTCTTGTAACAGCTGGTTGATTGGAGAGCTGCTCGAAGAGGTTGTTGGGGTGTCCTGGTAGGTTGTAACTGTATGAGGTTGATAGTCTCTTTATTTCGTTGGTTATGTAGGGGATTCCTAGGTCATTATGGAGGGTTTCGTTAGTAACATACTCTGGGGCGTTGACTAGCATTCGGATGGTCTTCGATTGGAATCTCTGAAGTATCCAAAGTTGGATCCCATAAGTCCAAATGGGCTTCAGTATGACTTTATAAATCAATATTTTGTTTGACAGTGAAAGCTGAGAGCGTTTTCCAATTAGCCACGTCATTTGTTTGAGTTTTAGGTCCAGCTGTTTTCTTCTGACTTTTATATGCGTGCTCCAAGTAAGTTTTTGGTCGAGATGCATCCCGAGGTATTTTATCTCGGTTTTTACTGGGATTGGGGCATTGTTAATTCTGGTTTGCGGGCATTCGACACATCTGGTGGTAAAGTTTACTTGTGCAGATTTATCAGTATTAACTGTGATTTCCCAGTTATGACACCAGTCTTAAAATGAGTATAGGTGGTCTTGGAGGTGTTCTCCTTCTATTTCAGGTGATCTATTGACTGACAGGATTGCTGTGTCGTCCGCAAATGTGGCAACTACAGTGTTGTTCGTAGTTGGTGCATCTGAGGTGAAGATGAGGTATAGTAGTGAGCCCAAAACGCTGCCCTGTGGTACTCCAGAGGCGATTTGGTGGTAGTTGGATGTTGCGTTGTTCATTTTGACTTGATAGGTTCTGTCTGCTAGGTACGATTTTAGAACAAGGTACAGCTGGCATGGAAGGTGCAGTTTAAGTTTGTGTAATAATCCCTTATGTCAAACTTTATCAAACGCCTGGTTTATATCGAGGAATACTGCAGTACAGACATTCCTTTCCTCTAGGCTTGCCATTATGTGAGTGATGATTCGGTAGGTTTGATCGATGGTTGAGTGGGATTCTCGAAATCCGAATTGGTGTGAAGGAATTAGTTGGTCTAGGTCTACGGTTTATTTAATTCGTGTAAGTAGGAGTTTTTCGAGCACTTTGGATAGAAGACCAACGTTTAGCCAACGTTATGCCCAAAAGATCATTATGGACTATGTACTGAACCGTCGCAATGCTGTTAGACGAAAATATTTTGTTTTTCTTCACTACAACGCAAGGCCGCATCATGCTCGGGTTGTTTTAATAATGCTTCGAGATGAGGAAATAAACTATCTTGCTCTTCCTCCGCTATCTCCAGACCTCAACCCCATCAAGCATGCATGGAACTTTTTGAGACAGCTGGGTCATCATAACCCAAGGCCTACTACTGGGCAACAGGGAGGGATCTATTGTCGGTACTGTAGCATCAAATTCCACAAGAACATATTGATAATTGCATTGAGAGTATGCCAGCAAGGTGCAGAGCGGTTATTACTGCCAGAGAACGTACCACACGGTATTAGAATTTAATAAATTTAACTTAAGTGAAAGGAGACAATAACGATTTTCATTATAATATTGTTAAATTGTTCTTTAAGCCTACCTTTGTTGTAATTTTCATGTTCATTACTGCAAAGACGTTACATTTTGTTGTTTCGATATTGGTTTAAGTGTCTTACACTGCAATATCCCTGCTTATTTTTGAGTAGTTTAGATTATACAAACATAAATTTAATTACAGGAGATTCCGAATTGTAAAATGTATTCAGAAATTGCTTTTTTGCAAAAATAAACGGAATTGAGTTGTAAATTTTGTACACTAGTTGTGAAAGGGTCGGAAAAGCATCTGTGCAATTTTTGACACTCAATAATTTAAATACACATATATACACGGTCTTAAGCACTCCTATTTTTAATTTACTGCAAATCATTTTAGATACATACCTAAAAGCTTAAATAAGTTATTTCTATTAGAATGTTGGTTTAGAATTGTGTCTTTATGATAGTAACCCTTGCCATTCCTGAAAGTATGGTGAAAATAACATTCACAAATATATTTTATACTTGTATACCCTTTCCAAAATGTGACTTCCACATTTGTAGGTTTTCTTGAAATTCAAATTGTGCATATCCATTATAATTTAGTTTAATATATATTAGCAGTTTTTATTGATGTTATCTTCCTGTAGTTAGTTATAGGAAAACAAGATTAATACACGGTAGATATTATAAAAAGCTTTTCCTGGGTGGTTATCTTAAGTACTGAATAAATATATTTACTTCAAATTTTGCCAAATAATGGATTAATATTTCTAAAACCTTCTGTATTAAGACTCTTGTGACAACAATTTTTAAATTCCGTTTAAAATAAAAATTTGCAGAAGTGTTTAATTTTGGCAACAGTTTTAAAAATATCCTAAACATTGAGTTTTATTTTTTATTAAAAAATAATTAACGTAATTTCCAAACATCATATGAATATTAATAGATTTAATAGAAGGTTACCCAAAGTAGTAATTAAAAAGCAGTTAATAATAATCTAGAAAAAACGTTACACAAAATTAAACGTGTTAACAAAATAATTCGAAACATTATGCAATATATTGAGTCAACGTTGGTTGGCAAAACTGGCTGGAATTTGTTTTAGAACAGCAAATTGTTAATTAAATAACTTTTAGATGAAATACATTGTTAGATTTTGTAGTAATTTGCAAACTAGTCGTGGAACCTGAAATAATTTCTAAAAATGCAGACACAAACAGGAAATAATTTCACAAAACAACAAACCCACTTGCTTATGCGCATCTTAAATTTATTTTAAGAAAACAAAACGTTAACTCTACGGGCTTAGCACCACTACGTACATTTTAAAATTTATATAATCGCTTGATAAAATTAGCAATGAATTATTTCTTAAATTTTACATACACTACGTAAAGTTGAAGTTCAAGAGCTCGATTGACTCATTTCCGAGAAAATAAAGCTGATAAAAATAAAATTCTCTTTTCTAACCATATTTTTATTGCTGGAAGCAATCTTGGGAGCTCAACCTTGGTTAACATTGCGAAAGCTTTCGAAATAAGAGTAAACAATTCCTACAGCATGAGTGTTGATTATTAATTTGGGCCCTTAGCGGGCCCCTGCACTTTGATTCCATAAAAGGTTATTTTTCGTTATCAGGCGAAGTTGCAGAGCAGGTACCAATTTGTCTGGAAGCGCCGAAGGTCGCTCTTATCTAAATTGCCTTTTTATAACGTTATCGCGCTAATCTAGCGGATAGAACGTCGATAGTACCGGTAAAATAGCTTGAACCCTGGGGCCCCCACGTGTTCTTGCGGTTTCCAAAATAAAATGCGCAACGTTAATTTCGACACTTATTCAGCCCGAGTTTTGCACTTCTGCCAAGTTTTGACTTTTAACCTCATCTTCGAGGCCGTTTAACCTAGAAAATTTTAAACCGCGATAAACTGCCATCGCACCGAGCATAAAAATTGACCTCTTTACCCAACCGTAAACTAAGTATGTTATGTCTGCCGATTATTGCACTTACTCTGTTTTTGTTTATTGCTTGTATGTGTATGTGTGTGTTTGTTTGTTTCTATTTTATGTTTGTTTTTATGATGCGGCCTGAATTTTGATCGTTTTCACCTGCACTTATAACAGTGGGCATGCAGGAGCTTTTATAAATAACTTCCGCCAGATGTAGTTCTATGATTTTTTAAACCATTTCAGTGTTTGCCAGTTTTAAAATTGAAAATTAATTTTTTGCGTGATAAAAGAGTAGGAAGTCATAATAAAGACTTTATTTATTAAAACAACGATTTGTAATCACCAAGTTCTCTGTTCAGTAGTTATTTCAAAACATAACAAAAAGCGGTAAGAATTTTTACTGATTTGATATTCCAGCTTTTCATCCGAAAACATAAACAACTTCGAACGCCATTAAATAGGTCTAGATATGGTTGATTTTCTATTTTTTAGAAATATTCGCCTCATACAATCCACTCAATACATTTGTTCATCTGAAAAATTATTTTGGATTTATATGTAAATGTGATTGCCTATTGCTTATTATACAGGGACCCTTAAGATATGAGAAAACAATAATTGAATATTTGACCCAAAATTGTTTGAGTACCGCAGGTTAATAACAAAAATTTGAGTTCAAAGACATGTTATGCAAACGAAGTAAGATAGAAGTGCAAAAAATTTCTTACCACCTGACATCAACCAATACTATTAGGTAGGTCAGTCATTTCTATTCAGTCTCAATATACTGTTTGTTATCACAATTTCTATTCAGTCTAGACAAGTTTTTACGTGTTTGCCACTTTGGATTTACTTTACAATTATGTAATAACCGTCTACAGCTTAAATGCATTTTCTATGTATCATCAGCAGCTCTCAAACAAAATTTTATGTTATTTTCTAAAAAAAAAATAAACTTAATGATTTTTGAAAAATGAATAGTACCATTGAATTCTACTTGAGCCAATTTATTACTGGTTTAAATAGTTTATTACTGGTTTAAATATTTGTACCTATTTCTGATACACCCTGTATATACAATCATTAAAATGTTATTAACTATACAATGCAATACAGGGTCTAGACGTAAAACTTGAGATCTCTATTTGAACCCTCATTTTTTAAACTTACGATCTCGAGTGGTAAGCTCAAGTACTATCGTGTTTTCAAGTAACATTTATATTATGATGGGTATTTTGATACCCCACATATTTTAGTCGAGTTTTATCGTAATTGTAGGTGCTCTTTCGATTTTTTTAATTGTAAGCAATACAATTAATCTTTTTCTTAGTATTCACATAAAAACAGGAACACTTTATTTAAAATAGAAATGAATAGTAAATGTAAGTGTCGACAAAAAATTTTAGTAAACTAAAAAATCTTAAATTAATTTAGTACCGTCTGCGTAATAATAATACCAAATAGGGGATGTGATTTCCCGAGTATAGTTCTTACGATGAGCATTTTTCAGCTTCGGATAAGCGCCTTATTTGCATACCACAAACTGAACGCATTTCTGTCTTTGTTACTTGCTCGCAGATTCATATTTCCGACAAAGACGCATGTCGTAGTGACATCTGCGAACGAAACAACAGTAACACTGTACGTGTGACGGGTTTTGTCAACTGACACGTTTAGTAGAAAGAAACAGAGATACTTGAAGAATGTCGCGCTATGCATCCAAACGTCACTGCTTAAGTCTGTTTCCAGCAGTATTTAAAATGTTTTGGAGGTTTATATGGCAATATGTTATTTTTTTTAAGTTTAAGTTACCTAAGAGTTTTTATTTACAATGTTGTTTATTGCTGAAATTTATTTTATACACTTTGGGAATCTTTGTTTCTGCTGGGAAATAGTTCTGTAGATATCCCGGTTTGTTTTGGTTTGTGGAAATTGGTATTAAGAGGTTGAAGATAAGTTAATAGCATTTTTGTTATACAGCCATTAAGGATAATTACAGTTACTGGAATATATTCTTGAAAATGGTAAATGGTAAAACAGGCGTAAACAGTATGTTTAAAATATACAATGACTTTTTTCAACGTACATTCTGTAGACTACATCTCTAACTGTCGTTCTTAATGTTTCGGGCATATCTTTAGCTTTTAACTTTTTTCTGGATCTGTGCACTTCTTTTTATTAATGGAAGGTTGTTTTCCCTTTGCTGCACGATTTTCCGTATGATGGGTAAACTTATTTTTAATGCATTTGCAACTCGCTCCCGAACCTCTACAATGTCACGTAATGGGCCAAAATTGTCTTTTTCACACGTAAAATAGTCGAATAGATTTAACACAAACTATTGACACTGCACATTAAAAATTTCCCGACATTTCTAACAGCGTTTTCTTTTTACAATAGTAAACACCAACTAACATCCAATGTTGAATTGGCGCAGTACAATTGTGTTTTCAAGAATACATTCCAGTAACTGTAATTACCTTGTAATGGTTATATAACAAAAATGCTATTAACTTATCTTCAACCTCTTAATACCAATTTCCCCAAACCCAAACAAACCGGAATATCTACATCACTATTTCCCAGAAAAAACAAAGGTTCCCAAGCGGTAACTAAAGTTCAGCAATAAACAACAAAGTAACTTTGAAAAATAAAATTTTGACATATAAACCTCCAAAACATTTTAAATACTGCTGGAAACAGATTTAAGTAGTGACCTTTGGATGCAAAAGCGCAACATTCTTCAAGTATCTCTGCGTCTTTCTACTAAACGTGTCAGCCGGCAGAATATGTCTCACGTACAGTGTTGGTGTTGTTGCATTCGCAGATGTCACTACGACATACGTGTTTGTGGGAAATATGCGAGCAACTAACAAAGACTAAAATGCGTTCAGTTTGTGGTATGCAAATAAAGCGCTAATCCGAAACTGAATAATGCTCATCGTAAGAACTGTAGCACAAACTAATATCGGGGGAAATATATTACTTGAGACGACTCATTATAAAACACTCCCGAAGTTTAGTGTAAAAGGGCGAATCCCCGACAAGTTGTACGACAAATATTAGAAAGTAGGCAGCTGTGACCTGCCAAGTAGCAAACACTAAATATTTTATGCAATAATCCTGCGAATTCTAGATTAAAGAAGAAGAAGTACTTTTACAAAATTTTTGCAGTTTTTGTTAACTGAAAAAATAGCAAATCGTGATTTGCGGCGTATAATAGCCATTATGCTTCTCGGAGAATGTCTGGTACCTACCTAAAAAGCGTACAAACGGTAATTCAAAAGATATACACTAAAAAGTGACGTGACACCCCGCGATAGTAGGTACTTAAGTGTTTCTCCGATATCAATAAGTGAACTCGATTTCAATGTGAAACTCGATTTTAACGTAAACGCGATATTTCGTCTTAAAAATCTATATTTTTACTGTAAACTTTACATCGGGCGGGGGATTTAATTTAAAAAACATTTATATCAGCCGTGTTGCACATCAAGATGTTATAAACTACATGTACCCATTTTTTATTTATTTAGGTCGTCTAATTCAAGAACGTTCCTGCTGCTTCTGACCGTTGTCTGGTCGACAGCGTGATACATAGATCAAGCTTGTGTATGCAACTCAAAGCATACCGCGCCGCTACCGCCAAAAGAGTACCTATTGCATAACGTTATTGGCGGCGGGCGGCGCTGTATCGATTTGATATTTTAGTAAATTACTACAGCTAGAATTTATTAAGGTTTTTAGAGGATGGTCGGGCCCTTTATCTTTTCGCTGTGTTTCGATTATTGGGAGCGCTGCTTTCGTAGATTGCGGATATTCTTGATTCTGGAATTTCAGGGAAGTTTTGTTTGAGGAGTCGCGGGCCGCAGACTATTGGTTGGCGGTGCGCATGCGGCCTGTGAGCCGCGAGCTGGTCGCCCCTGCTTTAATTGTCTATTACTACTTCTGTCTTGCCTATCTTTCACACCAGAGATAGAGCCTTTTCCAATTGACAAACCAAAGTAAAATATGCACTGTTGCAGAAAGTAGGCATTGTAATTTCTTTTTTATCTATATTCTTTGAGACTTTCGCGGTTTCTCGAACTGTCAATATTACAATTTACTTTCGGCTTAGAACGCGTCGTCATTTGGGCACTACATCCAGCATTATCAGGTAAGGACCGATCTGTAGCTTGTCTGCCTTTACAAGCATTTACTCTAGAAGTTTGAGCCATATTTGTTTGTAGGTCCTGCCTGCCTAAACAGGGCCGTGTGCTTAGATTATTTAAACCTCAGTGTTCTATCCACTCTGAAGATGCAAGCTGCAATGTCTTGCGAAACGTTAGTTTGTATAGGTTCACAAACAGCTAACAGGCGTAAGCCGATTAAGTATTATTGTTCTGGCAAATGAAATACATCATGATCGAATCCTTGTCCGCCCCAAGGTTTGATTAACATAAGCACATAACATAATCAACTATTAACATTATCGTTTCTGAAATCATTGTCAAAAAATTGATGGCTAATTACATTAACGATTTATTTACTGAAATGCGCATTCTAAAGTCCATAAAATTAGTTCTCCGTTTACCATGTAAAGGTTAACATTTTCGGACGTACGACAATACCATCTTAAAGCGACTCACTGAGCAGGTAGGTACAGATTGTCAAATGAGAAGTTTCACTTGAGATGTGCAGAACGGGAAGCAAGACAGCATTCGGAGCAAAGGAGATGCACTTACTTTCGGTTCCCCACTTCGTCGAAGTACACTCATGTTAGTAAACGAACGGGCTCGCATCCATTTGCTAACACAAGTAAAGCGTACTTTTTCTCAGAGTGTACCCTATCAGTAGTGGTCAACGTTTAGTAAGTAAATGAGCTCCGCTGCAGATAACAGAAATATGCCACTGCGCAACTGAACTCAAGTGAAACTTCTCATTTGACAACTGTAGGAATATATTGCAACCGAGCGCCTTGTCTGACACTACTATCGCCTTATCGATTGGAACAAACTCTAAATACCGTTGATCTCAATTTCATATATTGAGAGTCCGCATTTTGTTAAATCCAAGATTTCTTAAAACATTGCTTCTTGGACTGGAGATTGAGTTTTTAATTTGCAGATCTGCATTGCACAGTCAGTGTGTTAGGATTTCCATTGGAAATGGTGAAACTGAAAAATTCCAATTGTGAAACACCGTAGGAGATATTAAGTTAAAATTCTAAATTTGGCCTACAAATTTCAATTGTAAATTCCAAACCTCAATCTCAAATTGAAAGCTCGACGTAAGTTGATAACAGATATTCAAGCTAACCATTTTCATATATATCGAGCTCTAAACTGCGGATTTTTCTTTAAAGATCTGGGTTGTGGACTAGAGGTATTGATTTTAAACCTTATTTTGATTCGAAATGTGGAAGGCCATAATTCATCTTAAATTTGTGTTCTCGGTTTTCGGGTAGAGATTGGAATTCAAACTGTTGATGTCGACTTTAAACTTGGAATCGAGTTTACAAATGTTGAAGAACTGTTGAATACAGAAATAAAGTAGTTAAATCAGAGATCGCCAGTTGGAGTTTAACATGTCAATTTAAAATTTGAGCGTTCTACTAAATAACTAAACCTTTAAAATATCGATTTCAAACTCCAAATGTTTACTTAAAATATCATACTCTCATTTGAAGATGTTATGATATCGACAGTGCTTTTCGTCCTCATGGCAAATACATACAAAAATGAACAGTATTGTATTGTATTGTATTTTGATTGAGCGAGATGTAGAACGCTGTTTTCCAAGCTTTGCACTTAGGCCAAATATTAGGCCCATTCTGCATTCTATGACTTCCGCCAGTTCCAACCCCAATAGTGATTTTTAACGTGTCACACATCGCAGTGGCAGGGGACCTACGACTTTATTTCTTATTCGACAGAAGGTGTACTTTCAGATTTTACTCTAAAGGCAAGTGCGCTAACCACAAGACCACCGAGGCTGGCTAAAAAGTAGAAAGCAGTCTCATCTTCATTTAATATATTCGTTTATTTAATAATAAATATGGAAACATCTTTTACTAATTATGTGAATATGTTTTTCTGTCGTTTATGAAATAAAAATTCATGAATTATGGTAGTCATCATTTTTTGATAATTTCTGCATCTATATTTTTCAAGAATTCAGACTGCAGCTTGAACTCAAAATTTGTAGTCCTAAATTCAGAATAAAATTTCGAATTCAAATCCGTAGTTTGACTTAAAATTTCAAAAATATTCGAACTTCAGATATTCCCTCTAACCTAGAAATCTCACTTCGTATTGCGAGTGGATATGCGTTCGAGAACCATAAGAAGAAATGTGGGAAGACCACAGAAACGCTGGCGAGACGACATCCAAAAAATTGCTGGGGAGAACTGGATGCAAACCACCCCGTGCAAGACAACATGGAAACGATTGGAGAAAGCCTACATCCAAGAGTGGATATCTACACATATAGCCTGAAGAAAAGGAAGAAGGTGTCGCATATTGCTATGTTCATTAAAAAGTAGGGATTTCTGGAGTTTACGTCTTGCAACTCTAGTTTGATTTCAAATATTGAAGCTCATTATTTTAACTTCAAACTACGACTTACTACTTACATACCCGTGTTTAAACTCGAGTGATCCACATCTTTGATGTGAAATGTTGAGAATAGATACATTGTCTTTTAAATTTAAAATATCCGCTCTACACATCTTTAATTTCAATATCTACATTTGAAAATCGATATTTTTACATGGGGTGCACAATATCAATTTCAACCTCCAAATATATCGTAGTGCTACTGTTTAAACATCTAAAATTCATATTTGAGATGAGATGTTGGGACATTTTCATTTTAAATTAAAGTTTAAAATACGAATTATACAATTTAAATACATATCTAGTTGAGATATTTTGTTTGCACCCAAAGATTTCGAAATGTTGACTTGCAACAAGGTTTCAAGTGCAAAAATTAGAAATTTTGTCTTGAATTCGAGTTTTCCACTTCAAGTTCGAGATGTTGACATTAATTCGAGAGTGTGTTAAAGTTAAGTAAAATTTCAATTTCTATGTTCAATGTCAGGTTAAAGTATTAGATTCACGCTGAAAGAGATTGAACCTGCGATGTCGTTTTAAACTAGTAAATTCGGCAACCGCGGTTTTAAATATTGAACATTAAAATTCTGCTTCAAACTGTCGACTTAAAACTCAAAATTAAACTAATAATTTCGATTTTAAATTTATCATCTCGCTGTATAATTTGAATACTCGACAAAAAGCACGAAACTAAAAAGTGAAACCAATCTTGGACATTCATTATTTTGAAATTTGAATTTCAGAATACTTTTTATTTGCGTCTAAGTATACATTTAAAATTGAAATCGACACAAAAGCTACAACAAACATTATTTTTGCGTTACCAGATTTAGGAGAAAACTATATTCATTACAGTTCTTTAAATAAATTTCTTGAACTCGCTGCTACAAATAATTAGTGCCTGTAGGAAACTTGATGGTTTAAGGTGCTTCACGGATTGGAGTTTCATACGTCAACAAATTAATGTTGCGCTAGTGCCATACGTCATTCGGTCGCAAAATTGGGTTAGAAAATTAAGCGGAACTTATGGCCGATTGTTAGTTATTGAAATATGATCGTAACGACCATAAAACTAATACGAAAACAAGATTATTAACCTGCCGGTTTACGCCCGGATCGTGACATTAAAATAAGAGCTACGTTTAAGCGTTGAGGGGTTAACACGTTTTAATTTTACCGCACATTTTTGTAATATATAAGGTTAAACGCCTCTAAGGGCAAGGTTTTGATTACTGAACTTTTGGTATAAAAATCTTAAACCGGTCCTGCGCGTTGTGGATCGATAGTTTGTTCAAAAAGATTTAGTTGTGCCCGTCGTGGGGCAGAGGTCCATAAATATCTTTTCGCGTTAATTAAAAATTTTAGTGCACAACAATTACTTATTGCAGCAGCCAAAACAAAAAATAATCCAAACCGAGCATTGATTTATACGCAGCGAAGCTGTTGCGAGAGAAAATTTATGCCCGACTCCACGCAACTTTTTATTATTGGCTTCTCGCGATAATTAACATAAAAATTATTTGGCCCGCTATAAATTTCACCTGCGCTCGCGAGGGTTCCATCGTCGTCCTGTTAATCGCCCGACTTTCCCGAGAAGCGATATTAAAACATCAAAAACAGGGCGCAATTAATAGAGCAAAATCTAGTCGATCCATCATGAAATTTTCAAAAAAGCTGCGCCTGCGTGTGAGAGCATGACGCAGCCGCTGCGGGAGCAACAAAGACGGCGACAGTAATGGTACGGATTAAGTTATGAGGCCAAAGGGGGCCCGTTATTTAGATTTATTGTAGGCGCTAATTGTCTACACGAACGCTAAACCCTTGCTTTCAAAAGCATTTATAAAATATTCAAACTGAATTCTAAATGTTGCTCCCTTCGCCCTTGCTTCCATTAAGTAAATGACGCGATGTTCTTTGAACATTATGCAACTTCCTCGAAATATGTCGATGGACGTGTCCCTTGTGTTTACACAATTTTCGAATTAATCGCAGATGTTCTTGTGGTGCGGTTGAGAGTGTGTTGTAGAACACATTAATTTGAATTCATTCTTGTCTCATTAATTTTGACATATGTTAAATAATTTTAACATAGTATCCCCTCCTAGCCTATCTTGTATCACTGGAATTTTAATAACTGAGATAGAAAGGACCGCTACTGGATAAAAGACAAGTAAAAAACCCAAGAAATAGAAGGAGATTGAGAGAATAAGAAGAGAAGAAACTTATGGAGCGGGGGAAAAAGTATAGAAGAAGAAGTAATGGATATGTACGGTAGGTGCAAAAATTTGTAATATAAAGCTCTCTGTGAACTTTTTCCACAGTTTCAATTTATTATGGTAAATAAAATTCCTATCTAACACTATATTGCTCTTCATTAAAATTTAAAAAAATAGACCTACGTAATTATGTAAAAAAACAGAAAATGGAACAACAAAGTGTGGTAGAAAGGACCAAGGCGTGTGGTAGCGAAAAGAGTAGAAAGTGAGGAAAGCAGAATTTTAGTAATAGTAAGAAACATACAACAAGTGTATGATATTTTTTTATTCCGCTTTTTCTTCGTTTACATGTGAGCTATGTCTATTTTTCTCCAATCATTTTATGGTATGTGCATCATCCAACTTTCACCGTAACATATATACTTAATTTAATTCCCCAAAAAATAATTTGTAATAATTTTAGTATGATATTTGTGTATTACTTAGTTCTCGCTACTTTATATTGAAGCCCTATTTAACGCTCTTCTATTACACTACTGCAGTTTAACCAAAGAGACAAAGTCAGAGAGTAATAAAAGGTGAGAAAAGAGAACGACAGATGAAATAAAGGGATACAGGGAAAGTCAAAAAGGAAACATTACTATGAAAATGAAAAAAAAAGGTGGAAAGACAGTGCAAAGAAGAAAGCGATAGGCATAAGTTTGAATATAATAACCGGAATATATTATTGCGTAAATTGCTATTTGCTACTTGGCGTACATTAAAGTTGCATCCCGTATTTATTTGCCCCTATATTGTTATAATAATAATACGTAGAAAAAATTGATAACAGGGAATATAGCACTATAACGACCGAAAAATAAGAACGAAGGTATAGCAAGGTGTAATAAGAAAGATTACTTTGAAAGCGTGTGACGTTGAGAAGCAGGGGAAGAAATATAGGGAACGGGCGACTGCAAACGAGGAAGACAGAAGAAGGAGAGAGACGAATGGATATACAACAAATAAATTGTACTTTTATACTCATACTAAGCATCAGATTCTTTATGTTACCGTAAAATGGTATAGCTCCCCTCTGTGTAGATACATATTAAAGCTACCACTGTGATAATCTGGCGGAGACGTTTATTACATTTCGTTTTATTTCCCATATTTCTTTGAATACACAAATAAGCAAATGAATGAATTTGAAAATTTAAATAAAATACAATGGAAGGTGCGGTGAGGGGGCGGCGAAAATACATAAATATATGTAAGGAGCAAAAGTATAAGAAAATAGAGGAGAAAACAACGATGAAATGTATGACGCGACTTCGTGAAGCAAAAGAGTGAAAGTTACTGGAAAATGTGTTTACCGACTCTATGAACATGAAAATATGTTAAGCGTTAGGCGAGATCTTGTTTTATATGTTGATTCTACTATTAGAGATTAGCCCCCATTAATGCTATTCGCAGTTTGGACAGTGTAGCTCGAAACGATACTGTGATACTAGTGTGGTGCTTCCAACGTATGGAAGCTTTCAACGTATGGAAGCTTCATACTTGGACACTTTTGAGTGACGACGGTAAATTTTTATGAAACTAGGAAGGCCATTCTATGGTTTTCATCAGGGGTCACCTGTTAAATAGGGCAGTTTAATGTATAACCAATTTATTATTACATTTAGCTACGTGTCGTATGCGTATGCAACCACTTTGGATGTGACCAAGTGTAACTGCCTATCAAGCAATGTTGCATTAGATAGAAGCAAATTTAGGTTTCTTGCCTCAATGCTTATATACGAGCCGCCATTGGTTGTCACTGTACCTAATAAACGACATTATAGGAGTTTCGGCAATTTAATTTCGCACTGGCATGATAAAAAGAAGCAGAAATTAAGTAATATAAAACATATTTGATACATATTCAAAGAGGAATAAATAGTCTACTGGTTCCAAGTCAGGTGAGTAAGGCTCTGTTCCCCAAGAAGTGCACAATAAGTGCAGAATGGGCAGGTGCATTTTCATAGAACAAGAACTAACTACCTTTTCCTCGAAATTGCGGCAGCACTCGAGAAATACATTATTATGATCTCTTCTTTCTAGAATGCACTATTTACTGTTTCTCCTTCAGGTATAAATCCTTAATGGATTATGGTTATACGTGAACAGATTGTGTAATGCGGTGGTCTCCCGTTGCCGTATACATTACACTGCGTTTCACGTCTAGTCTTCCAATGGAACTATCTGTAACACTACCAAATAACAACAGTTTAGCACATTTCAGGCTTGTGTGTTGTTTGGATTTGCAATATTTGAAGAGCATTGGCTTCCAGTTGTAAGATCAGTATTAGGTGTTTTTTCATTTAAATAGAGTACCTTCCCATAACTGTCATGCAATTCAAAATTAATTAATTAATTGGTAATAGATGGACAAGGAGACGTCACTCTATTTCTTATATAATGTTGCGACGATTTATCACTTAATGATAGATATTGCAGATAGTATTGTAATACTTTCAAAAATATGAAGGTATAGATCTGCAATATATTAAACAACTTGTCATATTAGATTTTCATTAAAACGTGTCGTACTTCTTCTTCTTCTTCGAATGTTTTGTCTCTCACGGAACGTAACCATCTTCTCTCCTGTGCCTTTGTTGTATACTACATATTAGAATTATATATAACACCAAAAGGAAATCGCATTGTTTCCTTGTTTTTCGATACACCACCAGGTAGAGCAAGTACGGTTACGCACTAGCATGGTAACCCGCAAGTTCGACTCTCTTATGCAACAGCACGTACTAGCTTAGCCTCACACCACCATGACACTGCGTAAATGTCTACGCTATGGGGCTAAACAGCAATATATTATATATATATTGCGGTGTAAGAAGCTATTAAATAATTAATAATAAGACAAACAAATAGCCCCCCGTTGGCTTGCGTCATAAGAATGCTATGTTTACTAGCTATTAATTATAATAATAATATTAATATAGTAATTTTTAATAATCGATGTAATCGCCCCACGTTGGCAGCGACCAAATTAATGCTATGTAGACTCCTTATAAATTCAAATTTAATATAAATAAAATGTAAATTTTGGTTTATTATACCTCGGCTAGCTTAAATAAATTTTTTAAATGTTGGTTACGCCCATAAAATGATTTAAACATAATAGCATACATACAATTTAAATTCTCAGGGTTATTTTTTTAAATTCGTGGCTTCACTGGATTGATAGTTATAAAACACAATAATCAATTCAACACTTATACAATAAAATTAATTAAAACTTATCTGTATTTCCTTATAAATGTTGACTCCGGGTGTATATCCTCGTATTGATGTAGCACTGTGTATAACTAACCTTCCCAAATCTGCGATCTCAGCAATTTGCCGCCAAATAACATATGACAGCGTCTCCACTCAGCTTGACCTTGCTCTTGATAAATCAGCCACAGTTATCGTGAAATTTATTAAATATTAAATAAATGGTAAGTAAATTCTTCTTTTTAATGTAGTATAAATAACACTTTGCTATTTAATAGGCTTCCATCACTTATTTACTCCACAATTTTGAGAATGAAAACACTGTTGATTATTTACTCCAGGTAAGTTGAAATTATTTTTAATAAAAATTAAACAACTTTAAACTTGAAAATTAACTACTCTTTTATTATTCACATAACTAAACACATCACATAAAATATTAATTATATTTAAATTTTTGTAGGTTGCATAACCTCTATATACGGATGTAAACAATATTAGGCCCTGCCCAAGATTTTGGAAAATAACTCTTAATACATTTAAGATTCAAAATTAGAGCTTACATGTGAAGCGTGCTTACTCTTTGAACACTGAAGACAGACTAAAAACAAAAAATCGTCGAATTTGGAACTCGAGCGCAATTTTCCAAAATAAATGGACCAATCAAGAAATTTATACTAAATCAATCTACAGCTGATTAATAATAATTTAGAATGATTAATTACAAAGTTATTAAGTTATATTTCCACAAACAAATAGCAGATTTACAATCTTATCTTATTACCTATAATGCTGGTACGAAGCACTTCCGAACAACATAAGATATATAATTCTCCTATTAAGTATACATTTACCATAATTAGTCGATATAATCTTATAAACATCCTTCTTTACATTATAAACAAACTAATAATTACCAATTTCAGGTACAATCAACCTCCTATCATGAAAATAATATCCTTTTTAATATTCGTACATCATTACGAAGCCAAAAATCTCATGTAGTCATAGTTATTTTATAAGACTAACATAGTTTAAGTCATTATTTATTATACTAACATTAATATAGAGTAAATAACATAGCAATATATATATAAAACATAGGGTCGATAATATGGAGGACGTGTAAAAACTTAGTTATCAGAAGTTTCATCTCTTCTGTATTTCATTTATGTTGAGTTCCTGGGTAAACACACATAACTCACTCACCGACACTTACAGACACTCTAGTATTCACAGGAATCAGAGAGGGGGAGAACCCCCTTCAGCCCTACATGCAAAGGGGAGATTATAATTAATTGACTTTTTACCTGCGTAAAAGTCAGCCGAAGCCATCCTGGCATTCATGTAATATTTATAACAATAATAATAATAAATTGACGTAGGCGCCTTACGAAACCACCTCCGCCAGCTGACTATCTCCTGAATGATTAAACATGCCACGCACATTATTTATTTGCATAACTAGTTATAATTACTACGCTGCTGTTTCCAACAGTTACTTACGTCATAGATACACCAATCTTATATAATAACAGTAATAGGACCCAGTGCTTGGTAAATCACATATAATTACAAGCAGATAATACGTAAACATTCTGGTAAACAGATATAACACTTCATGGGATATAAACATAACCTGGCTAGCGCAATGCATGGGACGCCATGGCTTATATTACGTGAGCTTGTTATTGCAGACCATGTTCATATACAAATGGTAACACTAATATCGCACCTTGGCTCAGCATGTTGGCAATCAGAAGATTCGCAAACGCTTTTCATAAGTTATTACGCTAAAATATGCAAACTGACGCCTAGCTGACAACGATACTATTTTACCGTTGCTGGCTCTTAACACTCTATCCCCCTTTGTTTACCCTCCAGATTCCGAGAACAGCTTGGCCTGTCTGAACTCTCGTCGAAATCTTTTCAATCCCTACCAGATATTGTTATGAGCCAAGGGAAGCTACTTTTATTTCTGTAAATACTTATTTCTTGTGTTTATAGTAATGTTCATGGTGATATGTGTATATTAATTTCGTTTATCTTCCAAAAGTTTCAACATTCAAACAATCAATAAAAAGCCTTTGTTCATGCCACTGTTGGGCACGGGCCTCGTGTCTGCCACGTGTTACTCCTCACCGCTAAGGTAGAAAACAAGGGACTTATACATTAACGTCGAATCCGAACGACAGAAGCTCGATTTTTATACGTTGCTTGGTAAGGCAAGAGAGTCCAACCCAAGCCATAATCGACGTTTTCCCCAGAAAGCGATCCCTTTACCAACTGAACAACCGCCACACCCGTGTCAACTTTGCGTTGCTATAAACCACCACAGTTTATAAAGCAAACAAGAAAATTACGTTTACACTCTGTGGTTGTATTACTGGAACGCAATTAATTGCGACTTATGGACCCCAAAACAATTTCCGCAAACTAAATATAAGCCTTCAGATAAGACAATGCATACTAGCAGAAAGGCGGCAGCAGATATAATTTCATTTTAAGAACTTTTATTAAATGTATTGCTATCTATTGCGTCGAGCTGTATATTTAATAACGTGTATGATAGTGATATGCCACTAGTATAAAATCATCAACCTATTTAATTAAATAAAATGCACAGTTAGATTATAGTAATTGTGATACATTTTACAATGAAATACGTTATAGTTTTATGTAGTTTTTTACGATTACAAGGTCAGAGATACACTTTTTTGAATGGCAAAATCGTAGCGTATTTGCAGTGAAACAAAATAATGTTTTACTGCAAAAACAAAACCATTTTTACCTTTTGTTTGGTTGAATACACAGGGCGTTCAACTAAACAAAAGTTACAGCTAACCAAACTAAAACATTATATTATCTGTCCAACAACAGTATCAACGTGTATCATGAAACTCTATATTCCCAGGTACTTTGTTATTTGTAAGTATAACTTTGATTGGGTCAACGCTAAAGTGTGAATTTTACTCCGAAAAAAGTAAACATTTACGTGATTAGTTAGCAGTTACGCAGGACACTAGCGAATACATGGTCTTTCTGTTAGTCGTTATGGAGCAACGTATAAAATAAGTGCTATAATTTAAGAAAACCGTCAGCAGAAACTTATGAAGTATTCAACAATGTGCACGGTGATAATGTCTTAAATCATATGACTGAATAGTGTTAGAAAGATGGACGTAACGATATTCAAGATAACTCTTGAAACGAACGTCTGTTGATAAATAGGATGTGATACATAAAGAGTTTCTGTCTGAAGGGTAAACACTAATTAGTGTATTCTACGTTTAAGTATTGAAAAGATTATTGCAATGTATTTTATATGTTTGGCCGCAAACCGTTCTTGTTCTACGATAATACCGTTTTTTCTCTCATTTATTCATACTACTGTCCCCCCCCCGAACCGTCTTCGCATTAATTTAGGGGGTGCGGGTGTCCCTTACACACTAACCATTCATTCAACATCCACCCTAAACTTAACTAAGCGAAATGCGGTCGCACCAGTCGGGATTCGAAACCTCGACCGATCGGACTGACAGCGCGTATTCGCACTGCTCCAACGAGGTCCCTACGATAATACACCTGTCTATTCTGCACTTATTGTGATGATATTTCTATTGAAATACAGCGTTATGGAGATTTACCTGACTTGACACTAGCGGACTATTTCTCTTTCTCTAAAGTGAAAGCTGTTCTTAAATAGAAACGATTTCAGGATGTAGAACGTATTAAGAAAAATGAAATAGCCAAATTAAGAGCAGTTTCTTTAGATGTTTTTGCCGACTGTTTTCAAGAACATGTAGAACGCTATGAATGACTGTATTAAAGTGAACGGCGATTACTTTACACGAAACATTTTTCCTGTTACTTTAATTGTTTTTTTTACTAAGTCAATTCTAGAACAAAGTTGTCCATGTTGTTATGGACAATGATTTGGCTATTTACTCCCAAACCTGCAAAACCTAACAGAAGTATTAAGTAAGAAAGCAACCCTTATAAGAGTTTACGTCCGAAAAGAAGCAAAAATAGGAAAACTATATTATATTTTTAAGCATAATAAACACAATATTCATTATTGCAGTAAGAAAGGATGCGTGTTTAGGGGTAATCATTTTAGATGAACTTCAATTGGCATTTTTTGACGCTCAGCCGCTTTTATTGAACGCAGCCTGTATGCACGACGTTTACTTAGCTTTCTACAAACACAGCTTTAACCCGAGTCTTCAGACTGTTAAGTGCGGGGAAAAGACGAAAGTCAGGCCCTAACTCTCGACCGGAGTGTTACGCAGATTTAAAAATTGCCCCCGGGCGTCCGAATCAATGTAATTTACCAATATGTAATTACTTTCGCCTTCCGCGGTACCATTCCCGGTAGGTCCGAAAAAAGAGAATATTGGGTTTTCCAAAAATTCCGAAAATATCGCTTAAAGTATAGATTTAGAAAATTTCATCGTATGACGCAATATTGGAAAATCTGCCGAAAGCAAGTGGTTTCGAGGGAAGCTAACTGTAAGAACTCCACCATTACACCTAGGGACTGACTCGAGCTTTACACCCGCCCTGATGGGTAAATTTTCCATCAAAAAAGGTAAATGTCCGAAACTTTTGTTAGCCACGCTTCAGCTGTTTCATTTAGTTTACCGACGGGAAGCCCGCCTGATACGCTCGCCGTTGATTATGAAAGCTTCTGAAACTAGTTTGTATTTTGCGTGTTTTTATTCTAAAACTTTAGCGATCTAAGAAAATACAGCGTGTACAAGGCCTTTCTGCAGTATCTGTTTTTCAGGTATTAGCTTAGATTTAATTGTTTTATTGTTTTGGCTTCACCTGTGCGTGACCTTGGTTAATCTGAAGATTGTTCGTTTCAAACTGTGTGGGGCCCCTTTGTTTACGGGGTTAGTAAATTAACATTTCTAGTAGGAACAATTGCGTGAAAAGATAAGTTCTATCACGCAGAAATTTCGGATTCGCCGTTCAAGTAACATGGAGCTAGAGCAGTGTCAGATCTTTCCAGATATTCCCACTGGCGCCCTCACTCATTACGACTTCATACTGAATTTGATCTGATGTACGCGCAGTGTAGTTTACGAAATGCCAGTGTTTATGTGTCACAATTCCATTTAAGACCACGACAATTTTTGATTTTGTATTATATTTTAATATATAATTTTATCTATTGTTGTTCGGCAATCAGTACTAATATTTTTTACTACTGTTAGTTGTTTGGTTGTTTGTATATTTCGATGCATTTATCGAAATTTAACTAAATCTAACGGGTAAAATTGGGGGTAATTTCAGTTTCAGATCGGATAAATAATCATAGTATTTGTGCATGTCCATAACCTTATTGGATCGCATAATAAAAAATTTTATAAATTAATAAACTTATGAAAAAGAACAGACTTAATTTTATATTTTTTATTAAAGAAATAAGAACAGTTATCCCAAAAATACGTTCCAATTGGGATGAACTCTATTACAAGAGTAAACATCTACCTTGAGGCTAACGGGAGACATTTCAAATAAATTACATTCCTGTTCCTCCGTAAGAATTTTTGATTACTTTCGTAATTTAAATTCTTTTGATTTAGTTTGTATTAAAAATATGAAACAAATCTGCCTGCAGTAGATTATCCAAGGTCCAGGGATTAATATAGCAAACATTTTGCTAAAGCATCATAAACTGTTTGGACAATTTTAAAATATTCCAATACTTAACATGAAAATTTTTAAATAAGCTGTAACGCTACCTACTGCTCATTGCTTTTACTTGTTATGCAAGTCCATGCACTAGCATTAAAGTTTTATGGGCAAGGAGCGTAATAATACTTTTAATGAAGCAGGAAGGCTTAATCAAAACTAAGTCGTAATTTTATTAAGTTAAGTACTTTTTGAAACAGTCTGCAGTAGCAACATAAAATAATTTGTAATATTTTTCACGTTATTTCTTAATGTTTCGCCATAAACCGTTATACCCGCATATCAAAAACAGGAATTATTACTAGCTCACCTTTATTGAAGCTTCAAAACCACCCGGATTTCCTGGATTTCCAGTTTTAATACCTGTTATTTACAATTTATGTAGCAAATGAGAACAATATTATTTAAATATTTTTTGTGTATTATGTTAAAGTATGTATAATGTATATTAATTAGGTATATAATTCTTTTTTTATATGCCCATAATGTATATATATATATATATATATATACACACACGAGGATGTATCATGATTTATTGTCCCTGATATAGAAGTAAATGGAAGACATTTCAAACAACTTTATTTCTCGACGTAATCCCCTAAAAGGTTATCTCAATTAGTAAGAGGGCAGCCTTTTAAGTTTTTACAAATGACCACTAGGTGGCGCTATTCAGATGTGCCGTCACTATTTTCATAAAATTTGACATTTGGTATTGTGAAAATAGTGGCAGCTTAGAGGTTGACCGAGAATTTTGTTTACAGTAAGCGTTTTAAAAAAGCAATTTTGTAAAAAAATGGAAATTTCACTTGAAGGTTTTCGTTGGATGATTTTTTACGATTTTAGTAAAGGCCTAACTCAACAACAATACATAGAATCGCTTCATTCAACTTTTGCTAATGAAGCATCATCGGAAGAGACTGTTTACAATTAGTTTGCAAAATTTCTCGTGGTCGTGTGTCAGTCAGTGATGAATTTCGTGAAGGTCGACGAAAATCAGTTGTTATTCCAAAAAACATCGATGCTGCACACAACACGATTGAAGAAGATCGGCATTTGACTTACAGTGAAATAGAGGCATCATTACGCATATCGAAGACTGCAGTACGTTCTATTTTGCATGACCAGTTAGCTGTGAAAAAGATCTGTTCCCGATGGATTCCGTATAATTTGACTGAAGCTCAAAAAAAGCCACGTGTTAATTGGTGTAAGGAAATGCTAAAAAAATTCGACCGAAAATTCCGTCAATCGGGGGCCGTAATTAAGTTAATGCTGCAGGGGCGGCTTTTGGGTTTTTCGATGGGTGACCATTACGTGTGAGTTTTGTTTCGCTGTTTTACCTAAGGGTAAAAACAGACCATCGACTCCTGTCGGATTTAAAGAAAACATACTTGACTTAGCCCTGTTAAAGGCAATTCTGTGGAAATTTGGCGATCGCCTTTGACGGATTAAGTATCGATCCCCGTTCCTGAACCCTGGAAGTTCCGTCGGTGCGACGATTGCATCCAAGTTTCGGGCCCCTTGCGATATTCAATCCAGTCTGCGGGGGCGTACCTGTGTATTTTCTTTGCATCATCCTGTTTAGTTACAACCCCAGTATTGTGCCGGCCGCTCCTAGAATCGTTCAAGGTAAAAATCCTGTTTTTGTGTTGTGATAAAGAAACCTTTTTTTTTGCTCGGGTTAACTTGCAAACTTCAAATTTTACCTTCATGTAAATAGAAAGACGACCTTCAGTCGCCATATGTGGTGTTGGTTGTTAATTATAAGACTACCAGATTATATTCTGTTTTATTCTTGTGAACTTCAGCGTCCCTGGTGTACGTAGCTGTATGAAAAACGTAAATCCCGTTGCATCAGTGGCGGCGAGTTTTTTTTTCTGAACGTTCAAAAATTAAAAATATGTAATCCGAACTTATAGCGTTACCACTTGTTGTCATTTTCTTGTACTGTCATTTTTAACAATTATTATATGTGTGTTAAAAATTTACTGCCTCTTATTGTGTCTTTTGTACTTGTTTGTGTACGAATTTTGCTAGCCCCAAATATATAGGAGGAGGCACAATAAAGGTAAGGTCCATTCCCGTAAGCTGTTGGCTTCTCGGTCTTCCACGAGGACCTACAATCAGCTGGATTTGGAAGGTGGCCCCTATTTATTTTGATTTACCCTTTACACAACTAAAGATGTCCTCCCGCAAAGCGATTTTCACGAACTCCCCCTACTCCTGTGAGCTAAGCTGTAGGCCGTTTTCTACCTATCTGGTTACGGGTCGTCGGAAAAGCTCGATTGGGCCGTAACAAGTTCTTTGTTTTCTTTCTTTAATGTTACGGTTTGTCCCAGATATATATACTCGCTGACATTTTCTAGTGTACTTCCGTTCATAGATATTTGTGACTCTTCGGGGCACATCGTCTTCGCCTTATCCAGATTAACCTTCAGACATATTTTCCTGTATGTTTTTCCTAATTCTTTTAACATGGTGTGTACATCATTCTCATTGTCCGCAAACAGAACAGCATCGTCGGCAAATCTTAAATGATTTAGACTCTCCCCATTTATATTTATCCCTTTATTTGACCAATCCATTTTTTTAAATATTTCTTCAAGTAATAGTAATCAACAAACGTCATATATAGCGGGAGATTATATTCGATTGACTAGGATTTTAATAGTAAGTAAGTGATCACAGGTACTAAATCCCTTTCGGAAAGCTGCTTGCTCTATTGTTTGATGTTCATCTAATTTGTATGATAGTCTGTTTGTTAAGATATTGGTTAGTAATTGAGAGAATAGACTAATCCGGCGGTAATTTTGTAATAGTGATGCATCGCCTTCTTTAAATAGACTGTCATGGCATTATTCCAATGCATTGGTATTTTGCCCTGTTGCAGGTACATATTAAATAGAATTTTCAGCTTCGGGACTACTATTTCTTTGGCTTCCTTGATCATTTCTATTATAATGTTCAATATATATGACCGTAATTCTCCAGTACCATATCATGAACGAATTTAATATTGTTTTTAGTGAGAACAGTTCTTGGTCGTCCAGCACCAGGTTCATATTGACACGAGTTCCTAATTTGAAATACCGGCATCAATTCTTAATTGCTTGATACGACGGGGTAGAATCACCCAACGCTCCGGACATGTCATTATAAATTCCTTGCAGAAATAAATCCCTTTTAAAAACATTTTATCACAGCCCTTCGCCAGATTCATAGTAATATTAAATGTATAACTTTTATAAACAAGAATATGTAAATGTAAACAACCGACGAAAAAAAAAATTATTTATTTGTTGGTCAGTTCTTTCTATGTTGGCAACAATTGTTGATGAACCATCCTCGTACATACATTTCAGCAGAAACGTTTTTCCAAGTTCTTAAACATTGGTATCAGTTGATAAAATAATTGTATACAGGGTGTTTCAAAACCGTTTGGTACAATTCTAGGGATATCTTCTGTAGAGTAAAGACGCATTTTTAAAAATTGGAGATAATTGATAGAGTGGTCTGAACGGACCCGCTGAACCCACTTCACTTACGACGATCTCCGGATCTAAATCCTTCAGAGTATTTCTGTCGGATGAAATCTTTAGTTTGTAGCACGCCGATTGGCACGGAAGAATAGTCTTCACGAAATGAGATGTGCCTGGAAAGTGTGTTTCTAACATTGACTTCGACTGTTTTATCGTAAAAAATGCATTTTTGCCGTTTAATATCTTGGTAAAATAAATGTCTTGGGACATATTTTAATTTGTTGTAATCTAGACTTCTAGAGAACATGTTCCTAGAATAGTGGTGTGCAGTTTTGAAGTAGCTTGCATATACAAACTATAACCTTTTACAATTGTGCAAAGTTTTACTGTAGAATTCCAATGGGAACCCAGAAAAAAAGTTGCATGTTTTATGTGTCAATGGTATAAATAAAGTATAAAGTTATATACTGAATGAAAGCACATATGATACACATAATATGTAAATAATTTATTCAATTCCAAATTCAATTTATTGACTATCCTATTAATCTATTATTCGACTATTGGATGAGTCTACTATCCGATTATTGATTATTTATCAATTAATCGATTTAAAGGTATATTTGTTCTCGTCGATTTTGGGTTATTGATTTCCATAATTTTACTGCCCCGGTCTAAGACGTTTCGGCGCAGCCGGTTTGGCGCGGTCGATTTGGCGCAGCTGGTTTAGCGCAGACTCATTTGGGCGTAGAGACAGTTAGGCGTAGAACTGGTGGGACGGTTTGACGTAGCGACGGTTTGGCGCAGGGACTGTTGAGAGGAAGGTTTGAGCCCAAATATATATTAAAGTTTTTATTTTATATAAAGTTTTGGGTTATTAATAAAATTGCTGAATTAGCCAGTTTTATTAGTAAATCCAATTGTTAAACAACTGATTTATTAAAAATACTTTTACCAAATGTTCAAAAATAAGCACATTTAAATATTTTTTATGCCACAATATTGTTGTATTTATGATATTTAATCAAAAATTGTTATTTGCGTACTACAAGCTACATGTTTTTTATTATTAAAAAATAATGGTGACTGCATTATTCTATACATTTTTGTATGTTACATTTTATATATTTGTTTGATAGCTTTCTTTTTACCGAGAGTGAATACAGTTTGTTGAAAGATCAATTCACAAACATAATTTTTAATGTAAAATATTTTACCGTTATAAACGGTTCTACACGCAACCGGCCCTAAGCCTAAATGGGTCTGTGCCCAATCGGCCGCCTTAAACCGGTTGCGCCAAAACGTCCGTTTCCTCACTGCACTCACAAGAAAATATTGTAATTTGATAGATTCTATTTCTTAGTATTTATAATCTCTAAATTTGTATTTATACATATCTCTGTTATATTCTACTACATATCCATTATTTTTATCAAAATCTTAAACATTAGTTAACTTGATATGGCCTTCATTCGTAGTTTTTAAGTTTTCATAAACTTTCCATTAGGTAAATGAAAAATAAGGCTAAGGTCTTCCTAGATAATATTGTACTATCCTTCAATAATATTTTAAGGATAGGATAATATTAAACGCAATAACAACACTGCAGGGTTGCTCTTAAATCTTGAAGTGGCGAAAGTTTGCTGGAAACAAAGAGCCGTCCTTGAAACTGCAATTACTCTAAGTTCGAAATGGAAGATAAGCTTCTCCTTCATCCTTTCCGTATTGATTTATTCCACTCAATTGCCTCTTGTTTGCGTAGTCATAAAGATCATTTAGCCAATTCAGTATCGCACAATAAAGTGGAGTGTTGATAATATTAACTCAAGATGCAGACCTTATCCCGGATTCTGTCTATATGTACGGTTAGAGATATTCCAAATCATGACCTCTCGGAGAATTATTATCGATCAGCAATATGCTATTCGAGATACAACGTCAACCTATCCATTCGCAGCCCGTCATTGGCCATGTCGCTTCCCGGGCTTCTGGCTCTTTTGTTGTTAAATTTATCTCTCATCTTTGTTTACCAATAGAGTTTTCGTGAATATAAACTACATTTATATCAAAATTATCCTCATGCTGTAAGATTGTATTTGAATCCAAACAGATTTTGGTATTTGAGATTGATTCAGGGTAAACTGTTAACAAGAGGGATGGGCTGAATATGTTTTAGTTTTCAAGTAACTGTAAATAAATGAGCAAAAAAATTTAGAGGTTTTCTTTTTCCTGAGCTATCTGGATGGGCCACCGGAGGATTGGTGTTAAGGGTTTTCCAGTCCTGTAGTTTTTTGGTGTTTGATTTGGACAGTATGCCAGTTGGTAATTGAAAGATCGGCTTCCTGTGGGGTTTTCTCCATTATTTGGAGATGCCGGTGGCAATAATTGTGAAAATTAAATATTACGTTATAAAATTATATCTATGCAAACTGCTCATTTATTTAGACGATATTGACCATTTTTTATTAGTAAGAAATTAAAGGACATCTTGTTTAGTATCACTTCTTAAGGCTTCATTAGGTTTTTGAGTTGATTAGGCCCCGATGAATTACTGCAATCAACAGTAAGTATTATTTTAAATGTAATAAATACAAAATACTAATTACCTCTTCATTTTTAGCAAAACAAATTTGTTAATGTCAACATATCCAAATTCAGAGATAAAGTTGTGAAAAATAATATGTTTTCGCATTTTCTGTTACTTATACTAGTTTACAATGAATGCCCTGATATATATATATATATATATATATATAATATAATAAATCCTACGTATGTGGAGATCATTGTATAACGTTAAGGTATAGGTGAGATGAAGCGATATGTAAGTAATGTACTTTTTCAATATGCGTAACTTGTAAGTAATCATGTAAATGCTAATATTATCGAGTAAGATTACACCT
>JABXWE010004888.1:0-29093 GCA_014611495.1 Limonius californicus
GTAGCTTTAGTTAACGATTAGAATGTTATGATAGTTAATCCTTGCATACCTATTTAAAGGTTCCTTCAGTCAGAAATTATTCTGTTTTTAATTTTACTTTCTGCGAGTAAAGTGCTAAAAAGGCCATGAACATTCATCTTAAGTGTTAGTTTATCAGATTCCAGCAATTCGCGGAACGCCCAATAAACTTTGTCCCTTGAAAATGGTTAAGGTAATAAACTGCACTTAATGGAAATATTGGCTCCAATTTATCAAGCAAAGGGGAAAATAGGTGAACTAATTTGTGAAAAACGATTAAAAAGTAGTAAACAAAGAACTTTGGAAAATTTTTTAAACAATAGTTTATTTGTCTGAGATGTAGCAGTAGTAGTACCTACGTCTGTACATATTTATGTCAACACTCAACACGTTTATGTACTTTAGTAGATATATGTATCACCATCTATAAGTTTATCGTTTTATTTTGGGTGTATCAGAAAAATCGAATACGCTACTAGGAATTTAATTTTCTGTAAACTGACCACCTGCTTAAAGTGACCATTTTGTACCAGTCCCTTGGGTGGTCACTTTAGGCAGGTTCTACTGTATTTATTTTGTGAGCAAAACGTTTTCTTTCTCTCATGAAAAAATAAATTCCGTTTTAAACTAGAGATATAAGCCTAGAAAGACATAAATACATTCTGACTGTGAGCTCAAAGACTCGTTTTTAATCGTATAACTTCGAATTTAAAATAGATTTCCAATTGTTTTTTCCACCCTGAAAGTGCTGGAGGAGGGGCATAATTAATCCCGCTATAAATATTTGTATATTTTAGAAAATGCAGGTACATACTCTAATTTTCACTCTACTGTTTATATACCGGCCTCTTCTCTGCCACGCGTTTTTTCTCAACCCTAAGGTAGAAACGTCGAATCCGAACTACAGAAAACGCTCTACCAACATGGTGTTGGAAATTTAGTTCCCGGATTGACGCTGGAGTCATCTGAAATTAGACTAAAACTAAAACAGCATATAACAGTTCACAGTTTTATCAGTATAGGATGGTTAGACAAAGGTCAAACAAGCGTTAGCTTCTGCGCAGGACAGTACATCGTGTTCCTATCGGTCGTTAAACAAGGTGCCTATAGAAGGTCTGCTACCACATATTCCTAAGCACAAAATAGGACGATTTAACCAACATACCTCAGTACAAGAGTGTATGGTTACGGAGTTACAACCTTCTAAAGTGAGACTTGTCCTGTCACCTTTCTGCATATAATTATGGTAATAGTTGGACCAATATTTGGAAATTTTATATGCATATGTTACTTATCAGAGTTGCAGGTTAGAGCGTACTGTTGTTGTAATAAGTGTACCAGAGGTGTCTTAGATGTGAGGATCAAGTACTGTTTTCTACTATAGGGTATCTTGTTTTTCTTATTTTTTTTTGTGCAAAAATACCCGAAAACTGTACTTTTGTTAAAACGCGATAAACCTGGCCGTTTTCGAGATAATTCAATATTTATGATAACCGATATGCCATGAAAATTTGGAAACTTGGTACTAGGGGCAGCCTAGATTCAAGACAAGACAATAACAAAAGCTCATATACATAATTGTCAGCAAACACTTAGTTGCTCAGTGATATGCGATTTCGAGACGTAGAAGGTAGGTTTCTGCGAACGCCTTTATCGACTGTTTTCAAGAACTTTTAATACGTTGCAGTAACTTGGTTAATTGTTAAATAGAGATAATTTTGAAAAACTATATATTTTTCGTGCTAAATAAATAGTAATATCAAGGACTATATATAGGCCTTGGTAATATTTTTTATTGTGCCTGTCCAAAAATTAATTTGCCAAATCTCGTATCTTACATTTCGATACAGTTTATTTATTACTTTCTAAAAACAACTACTAAACAAAGTTTTCGTAATCTACTGGTTCTGCTACTTTAGAATTATACAGGGTGCATTACGACATAATTGTTAACGCTTTTCAAACTCCGAAAGCGGAAAAATCTGCTGTAGTATGAATGAAATTGTCAATAGATGGAATACTTAGTTCTTTAAAAAAAATGGTCCTATAAATCTGTTACCCACGATTCCAGGCCAAACATTAATTTTCTAGAGACTCTAAATATACACCTCCTGCATCCAATGCGGGTTTTCTGTCGCCCAATACCTGCAATTAACCCCATTGATGGGACCATTTAGACAGAACGTTATGCCTCATTAGAAAAACTATTTTCTGAATGAATTTAAAATCTGCATTAGGCATCTGATTATGTGCTCGCAGAATTCAACCCTACGCGCAAAGTCGCCTTCTTACAATTCATGAACAAAGTTGGGTTTACAGGGTTTGTCCGAAAAGTAATGTCTGTGATTTTATTGTGAAGCAACTATACGTCGCAGCGCGCTCGGACCGGTTGGGATCGCTGGAGGAGAAAGTCAGCTTACGAAGGCGCGGTCGTTCAGTTGTCTACGACCATCCGGGGAGTAAAGAAAGGCTTTTCCGTGTAACTCGTTTTCGGCTCCTGTGCAAGCCGCAATGCAACGCTCTTTGCAACAAAGGATTGCCATCAAGTTTTGTGTGAAACTCGGCAAGTCCGCAGTGGAAACTTTTCCCATGATAAAGACGGCCTTTGGTGATAATTGTTTGTCGGAACGTCAAGTCTACCGACCTACGACCACCGCCGACGAAAATGTGCCGCGTGTTAGAGAACTTTTGAACTCAGACCGTCGTTTAAGTGTTCGTTTAGTGGCACAGACATTAAGCATTCAAAAAAGTATCGTCCACGGGATTGTGACGAGCAGTTTGCAACCAAAAATCGCGCCGAGTTGAAACGTCCCAGGAACTTTGGGACTTTTGTGAAAGTGACCTCCACTTTTTAGACAATGTCATCACAGGTGACGAGTCTTGGGTGTTTGAATACGACCCCGAAACAAAAAGGCAAAGTGCCGAGTGGTACACCTCGCCCCAAGAAGGCCAGAATGAACAAGTCAAAGGTCAAGACCATGTTCATTGTGTTCTTTGACATCAGGGGGCTTGTCCACCATGAGTTTGTACCACATGGTACAACAGTCAACGCCAAATTCTACGTGGAAGTGCTCAAGAGACTTAAACGAAGGGTTCATCGCGTCCGGCCCGACATCGCGGACGATTGGAAACTTCACCGTGACAATGCGCCAGCCCACACCGCTTTCCTCGTGACCCGCTTGCTGACCGATTCAAAGGTATCACCGGTTCCCTAGCCGCCCTACAGTCGTGACGTGCCTCCCCCAGACGTCTTTCTGTTTCCGCGCTTGAAAACTCCCATGAAAGGACATCATTTCGGGACAGTTGACAAACTCAAAGAGGCGTGCACCAAGGCTCTAAGGACATTCCGGAGGCGGCCTACCGTGACGCCTTCGATGCCTGGAAATCTCGCTGGAAGCGACGTATCGACGCAGGAGGAGCCTATTTTGCAACCTTTTAATGTGTTGTACCGATCTGATCAATAAATTTGTTTTCATGGACTCACTGACATTACTTTTCGGACAAACCCTGTATATGGGTGATAATTCGCTGCTCGAAATACCTTAAAAACGGTTGCCTGTTCCAAAATCATAATTCCTTGAAATTCTTCTAACTGACATATGAGGATTTTCTCCGGCTTCTGTTGAGTGTTTACCTTAACATCTTGAACATCTGGGCTTTTACCTTTAGGTAAATCCTTAACATGGCCAAACTCTGAAAAATTTTTCTAATTGGTCACAATAGTGTACTCAGTAGATTGACTAATTGACGGCCAGGCATGGTTTGTTTCATAAAAGAAACTGCAGACTTGTTCTTGAGATCGAATTCGATCTGCAAAACCAATCAGCATGAGTATTTCTATTTTTTCCCTTTCTGTTATACTGTACAGAGTGCAACCTCCAGAAGATACGATTATCAAACTATATTTTTATAAATATTTCTGTAAATTTTCATGATAAATATGTCAAATTTGGTTTTACTGCAAACGTTTATTGGTTAACTATCCAAATTAGTTAAAATATACATAGAGTTGCGTTTCAAATAAGAAAAGTGATGTCCCTTCCGGGAAAATCGTGTGTAATATTAAATTGGTCAAAAAAAAGCCAATTCAATAATCTAAATTGGCGTGTCCGAGCGTTTTTCAACAAAAACAATTGCCTTTATTTTATTGAATTTATTTATTTCATCGTACACTCACTGTATATCTGCATTTAGGAAAAAACTTTATTATCAGAAATAAACGTATCTTCATTACAAACATTGGATTAGTAATACCGTAGTTTCAAATACCGCTGTTCTGGTAGTCTTGCACTAGATTTATTTATCTTTTTAAGAGACATACTGTTGTTGAATCGATATTGCCATTGGTTTGAGCAGCAAAAATAATATAATTTTACCAATTGATTCGGATTCCTATCTATTCAAATGGTTGGCTATACATCGCGTGTGTCTGACGTCATACTCCCGCCAGCTGTTTGTTTAGAGATAAACTATGCGGGAAATTAGTGAAATATGGTAAGGTTTTCGCCGCTTGTTCACATCCTTTCTGTATTTTTGTACTTTTAAACGAGGTGTGTGAGAAGCAAATACTTGTATAATTTAAGTACAAGCAAGTTATTTAAAGAAACTTTCGTTAATAAATAAAAATTATAAAATGAAATACTTTGATATAGTGGACTTTCTAGTAACTAAAATACGTAATCAGTAGAAGCAAATGTTTTATTACATCAAAATACAAATTAAACAACAGAAAACTAGTGAAAATTGTGGAAATTATTAATCATATAGTCTTTATTTAATATGAATTTCAAACCAGTAAGGCTGGAACCAGTTTACAAGGTGGTTGAATATTAATTCCCTACTAAATTTTCCTTTTAAAATAGAGATAATAATTTTTTTTCACAATGAATTCATGTTCTATTCAGACCCAACACAAAATAATTATTACTTAAAAATAAAAAACAACAAACCAAAAATTATATCTTGGAATAATCTTGAAAGCTTTGCCTCAAAATGTATAAAAATAGCAAAACCATTATTTAATCCACTGAGCCCAGAAACTTCTAGATAAGTAAACGAAGGAATCTTAGGAAATAGGTAACATACCACCAACAAAAATAGTGGGATAATCTGACGTGACCTAATGTACGTATACATCCTTGTATTTTATGCACAATTTGAGGCGGCAGTTGTTAGTTTGAAATCCTATTACTGTTATTCTTCAATTCGTTCAGTATACAAGAATCAGTGGTGTGAATTATTTCTTAAATAAATCCTCATGGAAAAGAATTCTAATACGGTAAGATCTGATGATCTTGGCGGCTAATTTCAAAGCTAAGTAGAGTAAATAATTTTTGCTGGTGTGTACTTACATTAAAAGAACAAGTTAGAAATAATCCTTTTAATAAGTAATACAACTGACCAAAAATTGAAATCGATCAAAAAATATACATTCACCGGCACAAAGTTCGATTCCTGCCTTATTTGATTTTTATTTTGAATTGTTTATTTATCTTTTTGAATCAATTATTGATTTAGTATTAGTACAAAGTAAACATAGTGGAGAAATTAATGACATACGAGTAAAACGAGGACGGGAAATTGGTAGTGACCTTTATTTGGTTGAGGTGAGAATGAAAATCAAATCAAAGAGACTGCCTCAGAAAATCGCGCATTTAGTCAACCAAGTATAAGAGCCACAAATTACAAGATGGAAACATCAAACACAGGTATAGTACAATATTGGAAGACGAGCTTAGTACGTTAAATTGGGAAAACGTTGAAGATCTTGAAGAACTGTAGAATTTGTTTAAAACAAACATCTGCAAAGTGGCTGAAGAAGTGTGTGGAGTAAATTACGGTAAAAAGAAAAAATGTACTACATGGTGGAACAATGCAATACAAGAAGAAATACAGAGGAAAAAACGTATATAGAAAGTATATCACAATAACAGAACAGAACAGAAATATCGACGGTACAATAAACACAGAAAAAGGTTTAAAGAACTAGTACAGCAAGCAAAAAGAGACCCTGGGAGGAATGTGGAAATAAAATGGAAATGGAAAATAGTAGGGGAAATGCAAAACTACTGAATAGAACGTTGAAAAATCTAAGAAAGGAGAATGGTAACGGTTTGAAATGGAAGGTAAAGTCTTAACTACAGACAAACAAATTATGGGTAGATGGCGCGAATATTTCATGGAGACATTCTCGGGGGAAGGAGAAGAACATAATCGTAATTTCGTAAACGCTGGAAATACCGACACACTAGAATATATAACTGTAAACGAAGTAGAAGAAGCAGTGGGAAAATTAAAGAACGGGAAAGCGGCTGGAAAGGATAATATTAGGGCTGAAATGATTACAAGTATGGGAAGAAATGGGAAAGAACTTCTACATAAAATACTAAGTATAGCCTGGGTGACAGGAAGATTCCCTAGGGACTGGACGGTGGCAGCCATATTGCCAATTTATAAAAAAGGGGATCCCAGAAAATGTAATAATTACAGGGGAATTTCCATACTTGGGGTAGTAAGTAAAGTATATGAAATAATCCTGAAGAAAAGACTAAGGTCAACAATTGAGTCAACACTTGTGATAACCAAGCTGGGTTTAGACCAGGAAGAGGAACTACGGACCTAATATTCAGTCTGAGGCAATTAGCCGAAAAGACACTTGCACATAATAATAATTTACACTTATGCTTTGTGGATCTATAACAGGCCTTAGATAGTGCCTCAAGGGAGAACATATGGAAGGTTTTAGTAAAAAGGAATGTCAACTTACCGCTACTGAGAGCCATTAAGAGTATCTATGTTGTTACAAGAAATGTAATACGAACAAATAATTGGGTATCAAAGGAGTTCGTAACTAACAAAGGGGTACGACAGGGAGGAGTGTTGAGTCCTTTGCTGTTTATTATATTGATGGATGAAATTGCAAAAAAATGTGGTCGTGAAATAAGTGGATCCAGAGTAGGGGTAAGACAGTTGCGACCAGTAGTGATTAAAGAAATAATTTATGCCGATGATTTAGTGATACCAGCAAACACGGAAAAGGATTTACACAAGAATGTAACAAACTGGAATAACGCAATAAGTGAATACGGTATGGAGATAAATATAGATAAAACCGAAGTCATGACCATAAGTAAATTAAATCAAAAAACAACTATTCGTATTAATAACAGAACAATATAACTAATTGATAATTTTAAATATTTAGGATAGGTAATTAATGCACAAAGCAACTTAGAACCGGAAATTAACGCAAGAATAAAAGCAGCAAACGGGCTTTACTACGCTCACAATAAAACGTTCATTAGAAAAAAGGAAATCAGTATGGAAACCAAAGCTAAAATTTTTAATAGTGTATTCTTGCTGGTTATAACTTATGCCAGTAGAACGTGGGTGCTGAATGACAGAACTAAGAGTAGGTTTCAAGCCAGTGAAATGGAATATACACCAGCAGCAGCAGGTGTTACCAGAAGAGACAGAATTAACAATAATATAATCCGCGGATGGTTTAAAGTAAACTAACTGGGGAACAAAAGTGAAAAGGGCCAGTTAAGATGGTGGGGTCATCTCACCAGAATGGATGAAAACAGGACAGTGAAGAAAATATTGAAAATGGGTGTGGATAAGAGAAGAAGAAGAGGGAGACCCAGGAGAACATGGAACGAGGAAATAGCCCTACAGAAAAAGGACCTAAACTGGAGACAAGCTGATACACTAGCGAGGGATAGGAGTAGGTGGAGAAATGTACTGCACCTCCAGACCTCTAGACCATAAGCTAGAAGAGGATCGATTATGTATGTATGTGTATGTATGTATTTATTTTTTTGATATAATTATTAATTTTACTTTAGTTCAGAGGTGTATAATACAAATATAACGCAATTAAACCAAAAATGTTCAATTTCTTTGAGTAATAACAAAAATAAGACAATAATTCTGATTAGAGGATAAAACAGTAATTGCAAATTTTACATAAATATGAGATTAAATTTAAAAAATAACAAAACGTTAATAATGTGTATTGCCTCCTCGTGCTCAAAGTACACTTTCGTCTTAACATCCCCTCAATAAAGTGTGAATGACATCATGGTTAATTGCATTTCATTTTTGGACTACTGCTGCACTCGGGCTCGAACTCGCTTTCCTCCCATGTCCCAAACATGTTCGATTGGGTTAAGATCGAGACTCTTGACAGGCCAAATCATACGGTGAATTCCAACTTCATTTAAATGTCCATCCACGATGCAAGCAACGTGCGGACGGTATTGTCATGCATTAGCATGAAATTTCACCAACATATGGTTCTAAGATATCCCTAATGTACCTGTCTGGAGTCATAGATCCTCCATTTACCACAATCAGTTCAGTGCGGGCTTCCATGCTAATCCCACCCCACACCATGATTGAACCGCCACCAAAACTAATTCTAGGCACAATATTGCATTGGGCAAACGTTTCACCAGTCTGTCGCCAAACTCTTTGACGGCCATCTGGAAATCTCAGACAAAACCTTGACTCGTCAGTAAACAGAATATAGCCCCATTCCTTAATATCCCAGTTTTGGTGTTCATGGGCAAAGTTCAACCGCTGCATTCAATGTTTCCTGGTCAAGTGGGGCCACTTGCGGGTCTTCTTGCACTCAAGCTGTGTTCCTGTAATCTTCTTCTTCTTCTAACTACCATGTACCTCTTCCAACTCGTTCCGTGCAGTTTCGCGAAATCGTTCTACAGCTCTTTGAACAGCACATCTAGTACAACCTAGAAACCGAGCTATATAGTACTGCGATCGTCCATCTTGAATTAAAACAATAGCTCTGGCAGTATCGATTGGATTCAAAACCATATTTAAGTTCTATGAACACTAATTGAACTGTATTAAATTTTAAGTTACTATGCTTCTCGTCTGCTCTCCTTAAGTGTCAATTACTTTATGATTATTAAATACAGATGACAAATAAAGAATGGAACCTGGTCTCTTACACTGTTATTACCATAGTTTACTACTGTCCTGAATAATTACATTTTATTACCTGAATCAGAACTAAAACATTAATTTAACTCAAGCTTCTGTTATTTTGGAATAATAGACTTAGTATAACCATTTATTAGATATAAAGTTCATTCTTACGCGAATATTATTTGCTCTAAAACAGCTACAATGTCTGAAACTGCAGTAAAAGTCTCAATCTTGCACCACACAGTAACAAAGTTGGTGTTTGTTTGTCCCTCAAGCAAACTGACGGCCACGTGATGCGTCCGATGTTCGCATGAACAGACTGAATATCTAACGTTGGTCACAATAAAAGGTTGCCAATAGGGAAACCAATCGATATGCCCGTATAAATGCAGAGCCGCGCTCTCGGCAACCAAAATCTTGTACTAACATGTTGCGTTTGCTTGATTTAATTAATGTTTGGATTTAATGAACAGGGGCGTGTTTGCTTCCAATATCCACTTAAGGATTTACGACTTCGTTTTTTGAACAAATTCCCTTAATGGGAACACGAATAAAGTTCCAAGATTTAGTACTAGCATTTATATTTATTAATTTTATGGAAGTTTCACAGGCTTATATTTCACCATTAGGGTTGCTTAAGTCGAAAACATCTTGGATTAAAATTTTTATCCCTTGACAATTAATCACTAGAGCAAGACGAAACCGAAAGCGTAGGTCATTAGGTCGACTGCGACTTCTGAAGCAGAAAAGCTCAGACTCGAGGGGAGGCTAAAGCTTACACTCCTTTATGTTGTTTTAGAAAACCGCTCATGGTCTTACTTTAATACAAAAAGCTAATGCTGAGAGTCTCGTGATTGTGCATCTTCGGAATTTCTCATAGTTTTATGAATCTGTATCACACAAAAATATTAAAATAACAAATTTAATATTTTTGTGTTTGAGAATATAAGTTTTAATATACGAGATTATTTATGTCTCCTAGATCACAGAATTACCTTTCAATTATACAAGCCCTCTTTCTTAATGGCACATGCATAATATACTAAGTTGTAGGTTTGTTCTTCACTGTGGTCAAACCTTTAAAGCTTAGAGATCAGGTAGTAGCAACGAAGGGATTATAAAACCCACTTAAGATAAAGCTTGGTAATGATCGAAACTAGCGATAAAATAAATAAGGATAGTTATAGTCCACGTCAACATTAACCGCTATCCGCTTAAAGAAGGTATTTGTAGAACATGGATTTACAATCTACTTATAACTCAGCTTAAAAGCACTGCTCGATCGGATAAATTTACATTTAAATTCCTAAAGTCAGTTTTTTTATTTTACCTGTGTTTACAACTTCGTTAAATATTATCCAGGGATTACAAGGCACCCTTCGATGAGGAAAAACGGTATATTTTGAAGTGGACTATGTATATTTCTACTACAATCTACTTCAGGCTTGGTACAGAAAATTTTACAAATTGGCTTTTCTGAGTAGTACGAGGATAAAAAGTCGGAGACGTATAGTCCATTCAGCCTCGATCGCCCAGATCCTTTAACAAAAGAATTAACAGTTTACAAGAGTTTACGTAGATTAGTCGCTACACACAATGGAACCGATTGCGGTTACGTCCTAAATATTCTTAAATCCTAAATATACAGGGTTTAACAATTAGTATTACAGGTAGAAGCTCATAAAATTACTTGGAACTGAAAATCCACAGTTTGTTTGCAGGGACGGCTTGTTATCAGGCATTTAAAAATATTTTGCATTTGTGTTTGAATCTCGGTACGGTTAACTTGCTAAAATACATTGAAAATAGTTTTTCTCCTAATTATACAGTTAATAAAATAGTAATTAATTTAGATAACGATTCTTCGGATAGTGACACTACTTTTTAAGTGTATTGATATAGGCTGTGTACGTAATTAACTTTATTTGGACGCGTTATTGTGACAAGTAGTGCGATATTTGTGATATACATATACATAAACTAATAGAAAAGTACGGCTCTCCTAGAGCCTCAACCAATATCTTATTTAATTTGGTTGTTTTATTTATCAACTAATCAAAATAAGTAATATGTTGGGCGAGGTAAAATTTATCAGCATTATAATACAATTTGAAGTTCGAAGAACAGAGGCCGGAATTTCCACTGGGTATACCCTACGAATTTTACCTGAATACTGGTATTTTCTTCTAATGTCCAACAATAACGGTTGCCATTGTGTGTAGTGGCTAATCCAGGTAAACACTTGTAAACTGTTAATTCTTTTGTTAAAGGATCTGGGCGATCGAGCCTGAATGGACTATACCTGCCAAATAAAGAGCTGAGTCTAGCTGTTAGGTATTTTGACGTCATATGGTCCGTTCTCATGCTAAACGTGGGACCCCCAAAGCTATTAATTAACCTCGTGTGTTCTGTACCTACACGTAAAAACTCTACGTTTTATATAGTCCCTATCTAGCCTCCACCTAATCAGCAAGTGCAGAGGAACGAGGTCGAGAAGGAATAATTCCATTGCAGCGGTGGGCGGTGTTCTCACTAACCCTGCGTTGCTTACACATGCAAGTCTTTGAATCTTGCCTAGTCTTAGTTCAGCTATTTTCTTAGGCCACACCACTTAGGCTGCATATGGTAACGCTGGTCTGACTATGCTGGTGTATAGTCAGCTCAGCATATTTGGTCTGAGACCCCATGATTTGTTATAAGTGCGTCTAAGTACCGCGAGGGTAATTTCCGTTTTTCTGATAACTTTCTCTGCATGCTGGTTCCAGGTAAGCTTGGAGTCTAGGATTATCCCCAAGTGCTTTACCTCTTCCGACACGTTGATTAATTGGCCGTCTAGATAGAGAGAGATTCTAGATCTTGCTTGTAGTATTTGACAGCGGTGAAGAACTAACCCGCGCCTATATACCATACTAATCCACTATTTGTGGCAAACACCGGCCGCTCATATACGATATCATAATTTTATTCACGTAGGAAATGATTACTAGCCTTGCCACGGGCTTAAAAGGAATTGTGACCTATAAACGATGGCATGCCCTAGCGTAGTTCAAAGGAGGAGAGGGGATCCATTTTGTAAAATACACCGCTTAAATCTGATCAAATTCGAGGTAAAGTCGTAATAAGTGAGGGCGCCAACGGGAATATCACTAGAACCCGCACTGTTCAAGCTCCACGTTACTAGAACGGCTAATCCGAAGGTTGTGCGTGTTGGAACTTACCTTTTCACGCAATTGCTCGTAGTAAAAAATGTAAATTTACTAATCCCGTAAACAAAGGGGCGCAACAATCACTCTCAGCTGTCCTTACAGGATTATAGGAAGCTGAACATTACTTTTAATAAAGATCAAAATAAAATAAGAGCTGAGTTTAAAAAGGCATTTAATTAAATGAAAGAAGAGGACAGAATACATGCAAAATGCTTAACAAAGATAAACATTATTTACAAAAAATACGAACACAGTTTGAAACGAACAATTTTTATATTAAAGAAAGGTCACGTACAGGTGAACCTAAAACAAGTAAATCTAAGTCAATAATACTCGAGGAAAGGCCTTGTACACACAGTGTTTTCTTATATCGGTAAAGTTCTTCGAATAAAACATGCAAAATATAAACTGATTTCACAGGATTTCACAATGAACGGCGTCGTCTCAGGGGGGCCTCCCTTGGTAAACTAAATGGAACAGTTGAAGCGTGGTTAACAAAGCTTTTGAAAATTAACCTTTTTCGATGTAAAATTGGCCTTTCAGGGGGCTGTAAAGCTTGAATCAATCCCCGAGTGTAGTGGTGGAGCTTTAACAATTGCTTCTCTCGAAACCGCTTGTTTTTGGCAGATTTTTCAATATTCGTCGTACGACAAAATTTCCCAAATCGGTACTTTAAACGATATTTTTAAATTTTTAGGAAACAGAATATTCCCCTTTTTCGGAGATACCATAAATGGTACCGCGAGAAAGCGAATGTAATTACCTATTGGTAAATTACACTGATCGAACGCCTACGTAACACTCGGGTGCAGAGCTGGAGCCTGACTTCCGTCTTTTCCCCGCACTTAACAGTGTGAAGACTCGGATTAAAGCTGCGTTTGCAGAAATCTGAATAACGTCACGCATATAGGGTGCATTCTATAAAAGCTGCCGAACGTGACAACTTATCTGCAACTTCCGTGTACATACCTCCCCCATCCAGCATGACGTCATTTTTGACGTGTTGTGATCACTAATTTTTGTTAGTAAAATTGTCTGCTACAAGGGTCTTCCATTTGCTTATATAATGCGCTCTTTGGATGAAGGATCGCGGTGTCTCATTTAATACTTTTCCGGTTATATCTAACCAACCCTGGGGTGATCTCTCTCTCCTTCGTTTCGCGTTGGCTTTACTCATAATGATTTTTTTCTCGAGACTGTCAGTTCCACGGACAATGTGTCCCAGAATACGTTGGATACGTTTGTACACTAATTGGGATAGGCGGAGTAATGGTCGTATTTTTTCAAGAACTGACTTATTTCTGAGTCTTGCCTCCGCCAGCAGTACCTTTCAAAGATGTCTATCTTTCTTAGTCAGTTTTTCTTACCGCCTAGGATTCTGACGCGTATAGGAATATTGGTAAGACTAAGGTTTCCAGTAGTTTGATCTTTACTTCTTTACAGATGTTTCTATCTGCCCATATTTTATAAGTTGACTCATGGCTACCCTGCCAAGTTGGGTCCGGCGGTTATTTTCTTGTGAGAAGTTTCCCATTCCATTTATTAAAGAGCCGAGATATATAAATTCTGTAACTAAGTTGCATCCTAAGGTTTGTGCTATTGGCGGTTGGTTATTGTCTCCACAGTCGACAAATAGTTTTACGACAGTTTATTTGAAAACCGTATTCGGCACTTACTCCAATTTTTCTATGACCTTCTGTAGTTCGTCGATGTTTCCTATAGGCTTTAAATAATAATGGGAAGAGGCGTTCTCATATATACTTAAATATTTTACTAATAAAGTAGCTGAACCTGTGGGCTACGTTACCGGATTTATTTGGTGGTATCATTTATAGTTTAATAATTGCCATGCAAGACAATGTTTTAGTTAAATGGAAAATGTTGGCTGATTGTTATGTATTTTTGCGTGGCGATTCCGCTCTTTTGCTGGAACTTCAGTTTGGTGAAGAACTTCGTCAAAATAATGGAGATCATAATGGCCAACGTTTCCTTTCCCCAAAGAGTAAGTTTCTTCAAATAGTGATTCAAAAATCAAAAGAAGATATTTAATGTGCCACAAATCAAGGAGCTCGGGAAGGAACAAGAGTTTGAAGGACGTTTAAATGAATCTAAAGCAGCTGCATTGAGATTTTAACAGAAAGTGGTCTGGGAAACAAGCAAACCACGAGCTACAAACAACAGGTTAGTAAACTTTTTAAAAATTGCAGAACCCTGAAGTGCAAAATGTATCTGACAATCCATTTTGTGGATTCCCATTTGCACTTTTTCCACGAAATCCTATACTTCCACCAGGATTTACATCAACAATGACAATAGAATCGTAAAATGCTTGAGGATTACTACTAGGCAATAAAAAGGGACGTTCCAGTGTTATAAAATTCTACCAAGAAAATCATTATGACCGGTATTTTTAAAGAAAATAAAGTTACCAGGTGATCGAAACGTCACCAGGAAAATGGTGCGTGGCCTTTAACCAACGCAGGATAATCAAGTTGTGAGCTAGTGGCGCCCATAGCAAGTTAATTAAAAAAGGTTTAGAACGATCTGATTAGAATTATCCATTAAGTAGAGATCGTGCCGTAAGTTTTTTTAATTGTATTAGTGTAACCTTTTTTTTCTCATTCATTAATACTATCGTCCCCCCTTGAACCGCTTTCGCATTACTTCAGGGGGGTGCGGGCGTCCCTTACACACTAAACATTCATGCAACGCGCACCCTAAACATAACTAAGCGAAATGCGGTCGCCCCAGCTGGGATTCGAACGCCCCGGCGGATCGACTACATTTCGTTGTGACCTCGAATGGCAACGCGTACCCGCACTACTCCACCGAGGCCCCGTATTAGTGTAACCTGGACCTTAAATTAAAGTGCTCGTTAAAGTCAATAATTATTAGGGTCAGAAAACTCACTATGTGACAGTATTCGCTATAGCTGTCAAACTCCAGAATGGATTGAAAATTACGTTGTTCGACTCAATTGTCACGTTTCAGAATACAGTTTGTGTCAACCAAGTCGTCTAAGGCTATCAATTAGAATAGAGCAATGAATTATTCTAGCTGACTGATGACAAAATCGTATTACCTAAAATAACGTAAAAATTTCATCAAACACTATCATTCCTAATTCAATCCGGTATATACCGGCGACACATATATTTCCGTTAATTCTGCTGGGATAGGACTTTATTCAAAAATAATAAGCATGTACCTTCGATATTCGAACAGTTACACCTAATTTACAAAGTATGCAATTTACATCTCGGCACAATGCATTTATTGTTTAATAAATATTCGAATTAAACTGAACGGATATTAGATTTCAATCAGGAATTCCTCTGCAAATAGCACTATGTTCATCTACAAAGCAATCATTCGACCAGTAGCAATTAATAAATACATGCTGAATATGGGGATCGGCTTCCTTGACACATCTCAGGGAGATTCCGGTTCTGCATACTAAAATATTACGAACAGCTACGAAGACACTTTGGTATATAAGAAACTAACAACTACATACCGAACTAAACATTCAAACCATCGAGAATTTTATAAAAAAACAGTAACAATATTTGTCTAAAATATAAAAAACTGCGTCAAAGTAACTCACTACAACGTAGGAGCAAGGCAATATACATCAGCTCCTAAAAGTGACATCAGACCTATCACGGATGTCAATATTATATTAATAAAAGTATTGAACAGGTAAGCCAATAGGGCAATCCCTATGTGTTATACCTAGCTAAGTGAACCTTGAAAAGCGTTAGGCTATTGAGCCGACTAAATAATAAGAAATAAGTAATTCAATCAATCAATTTTTTGGTTGAATTAATTTTCACTCGATTTATGCTGGTCCAGTATTTCCTACACAGGAAAGCATACAACATATAGTACAGAAAGAGAGCAACATTTATGAAAACCATTGTTATATGTTAGTGATCATTTTATATCTCCAAACAATTGAATCTATATTGAGATATTTGAAATCTGCCAACATATATATTTAGTAAAAAATCATTAAAAAAAATAAAATTTGTTTAATAAAATTGCAAATTTAAAGTAGTGAGCACAGTAGTATGTAGTGATGAAGTGTTGTAGAAAGAATAACGTAGTCCAAAGCGTCATGTTTTGTCAAATTCGTTAGAACAAACATGATGCCGTTACAATTTTATGAAAACAGTAAGGTAGAAACCAGTAATCAAAATGATGTAAGCTAACGAATAAATAAATAAAATCAAATTATTGCTATTTTAACATATATTTAAAAGAATTGCTCAGACGGTTTCCTTAATTGCTAAGATATTTCTCAAGGTTTAAATTTCAAATCAGAACTCATGAAAGTTTTCATAATTCTCAAAAAAGTTTATATTGAATGAACAAATTTAACCTACAAATGCTTGAAATAAATCCATATTTATGCAAGAACTCTTAACAGAGTTATAGAGAATTATAGAGATAGAGCTTATAACGTCACAGTAAAATAATTATATAATTAAAAACACTAAAATGAGTGTTGCTGAAAATTGCGACATACTAAATTTTGCCTTAAAATGTGTGGAAGTGTTGTTCATCATTTGTCTTCTTCTAATAATAAATATAATAATATAATTTGTTCGTTTATGAATTCAATTGATAGTGTAATTACATGTTGAAGCAATCTAATTATAATCGGTGAAGTATATTTAACAGTACAGAAACATGGAAAACTCTAGGCGGAACAACAAAAACAGATTTTAACAACTTTATAACTTATTTAACATGACGTGACGTCGTCAACATTAAAATTAAGTTAACGAAATACATAACCCTACATCATTCGTTTTTAAACCGCAATGCCTGAAGCCTAAACATCGATTTTATATTAATGGTGTTAATCTTTGTATAAACGATAACGGCATTGTTACCGTCTTAAGTCGATTTAATAATTATACATCACTGCTGGAATTAAGCTACACAACAAACTACGAAAGAGTCTTAATTAAAACTTAAATCTGGATCTTTCGAAGTAACACTGATAAGACATGATCGTAAACAAAACTCTTAAACTTTTACAAACTTAAAACGGAAAACGACGTTCATTAATTGCAAGGTTTCTATTTAATACACCGAAGCATAAATTTTGTAAAGTTTCTACTTTATTCCTGTACTCTCCGGCGATTTTGAGAATCTTGGAATTACTATTAAAATTTATTCGACAAGTTTTGAGTAGCTAATAACTTAAGAAATAAGTTAGAAAATCATGTTATTGTGTAGATAATAACCGCACCTGAGGAGTTCTAAAGTTTTTAATTTTTGTATTTATCAGGAACTCAGGACTCACAAAAATATCATTCTGCTTTTCAATTATGGCATAACATTATAAAAAATGTGATTACGATTTGACGATTTTAAATTTCAGTTTCGATTTGGATACACGCTAGTTAGTTAGATCTAGAATTGATGTGGAAAATAGTCACAATATAAGTGTATACAGTTCGATGCAAAAAGGGTATAACCGTATCACACCTATATTATAGATGTTGCAACTGACATTAAACAGCACAATGATAGGTGTAATTACATAGCAGCAGTTTTACTTTAATCGATTTAAATAAAACTTTTATACTGGGTTTTTCAACGAAAAGTAGCAACCCCCAGTATCTTTCAAAACAATTTTTTGGTTGAAAATCGCCAAAACATGTCAACAAAGATAGCAAAGAGGACATCTTTTTACCTAAATTCCAGAAGTCTGTCATCAACCTCTTAGCCGTCACAGCCACCCCCTCTAAAATTTCAAATGGCACCATACCATGTGTGGCACATCGTTGGAAAGGTTATTTCATAAGGAATTCATTCTACTATTTATTTTTTTTATTCACCTGAAATTGAGACATAAAAAATTAAAAACTATATTTTGTTTATTTTGGTTACGCTGCTGAGTATAGCAGTACCTAGATGCTTTTGTTTCATCTTTTGTTTTTTCATCTGTAAGTCAACATTCAGTTCATTTTGAATATTCTAAAAGTGTCAACATGGTTTACACCACTGCCGAAAGAATCGAGATTGTGCGTTTTTATTTCAAAAATAACGACTGTGCACGAGCCGCAGCGCGTGATTTCAATGAAATTCATCCCGATAAATACATTCGCCATCAGTTGATGCAAAAACATCAACCAGAAAGGCCAATTATTAATGAACTTGTTGAAGTTGCTGTTTTGGGACGCGTTTGCAATGGATAACAATCAGTCTTTAAATCAACTTTCCCAGGCATCGGGGGTTTCAACAAGCAGTTTATGGAGAATTTTAGAAAAGCACAAATTTCACCCTAACAATATAAAACTTGTTCAAGAACTAAACGAAGACGACAATGATTGAAGACTACAGTTTTGCGAAATTATGTCTAATAGTTTATTGAACAACCTAAACTTATTGTACAATATCTGTTTCAGCGATGAGTGTACGTTTTTTTTTTGAACGGAAAAGTCAACAGGCATAACTGTAGGTATTGGTCAGACACGAATCCGCATTTGTTTAGAGAAACCCATACCCAGTATCCACAGAAACTTAATGTTTGGGCAGGCATTCTAGGAAACCACATTGTTGGCCCGTTTTTTATTGACGGTAATATGAATGGCGCTATTTACCTTGAGCTTCTTAACACCACTGTTGATCCACGTATAATAGAACTACTGGAAAATTACGAATATTTGCTTGAAAATGAACTAGTTTTCCAGCAAGATTGTGCACCTCCTCACTATGTGGTTCCCGTTTGAGAATTTTTGAACAATCGGTTTCCTGGACGATGAATTGGACGACGAGGTCCCATCGAATGGCCGGCTAGATTACCCGACCTGTCTCCGTTGAATTATTTCTTACGGGGGCATTTGAAATCCAAAGTATATGCAACCCAAACGACCAACATCGAAGATCTTAGGCAGGGAATAACAGAAGAATGCGGACAATTGACACCGCAAGTTGTTGCAAATGTTCGTTCTATCTTTCAAAGTCGTCTGTATTATTTTATGGAAGCTAACGGAAGTTACTTTGAACAATTACCTTAACGGTAATTGCTCTATTCAGCAGCTTAACCGAAATAAACAAATTATAGTTTTTAATACTTTTATGTCTCAATTTTAGGCGAATAAAAAAAATAAATAGTAGAATGAATTCCTTATGAAATATCTTTCCAACCATGTGCCACACATGGTATGGTGCCATTTGAAATTAAATTTTAATGGGGGTGGCTGTGACGGCTAAGAGGTTGATGACAGACTTCTGGAATTTAGGTAAAAAGATGTCCCCTTTGTTGTCTTTGTTGACATGTATTAGCGATTTTCAACTAAAAAATTGTTTTAAAAGATACTGAGGGTGGCTACTTTTTGTTGAAAAACCCTGTATGTAAAATGAGATACACTATACAATTTTATACACAGTTGAACTTCCTTATTGCGAAGTTCCTGTTAACGAAAGCTTCTATATTTTGGAACGGTGACTTCCAGGATAAAATGTGTGTAAATAAACTTATTTTTACGACGTATATATACAGGGTGACATAATAATGCGATTTTGTTTTCTAATGTATTTATTATAGCAGCTTGGAGAATCTTTAAACATAAAAGTTGTTTGTTTGATTACTGTGGATAACCTAAAATTATTTATGACTATACAGGGTGCTTTCTTTTAGTAGAATAAGGCACAACTTCTTTATTTAAATAGAACACATTTTTAGATTTATTATTTTTTATCTTTACAACGATCTAAAGTTTTAGCTATCCATTGAAAAATGACGGTCTGTATATAAATAAGTATCTAAAGAACGGCATACAATTGTTCAAAATTATTTTCCAGTTTACATAAACGCATTTTCAGATAAGTGCCCTACTGTACAGAATTTAAATATCTTATACAGGATGTTCCTCATTTACAACCACATTTAATAAAATGCAACTCCTAATATCTGATTTTTTAAATAAAACAATAGTTTTACAAAACGTTTTTTCTGTAAATATTAGGCGTGGCCTAGTAGATAACCATACTATGGAACAACACTTCCTCCATGAATAGTTAACTGGACGTTACTTGGAATTGCTATATACAAAACATATTACCCGGGTTGTTGGAAGATGTATAACTCAACATACGACGAAACCTTTGATACCAACATGTTGGCTGTCCTGCTCGCTACAGTTTGATTTTTAGGAATTACTTAAATAATATGTTTATCGGTTCTTGTTAAATACTAATATTATAGTAATATTAGGAAAACCGTTATTTACTAGTGTAAGACATCAACTTGTGCGTCAATGTGGTCCACTGGTTAGAGTACTGGGCTCCGGGTCGGAAGGTCGGGAGTTCAAAACTCCGACTCACTGCCTGGCGGGCGGCTTACCTATTAGATTTAAATAAATGGGAACCTGCGTTCGAATGAACGCATGGCAATAATGTCGTTGCCTAATGTGTGATAGTCACTACATTACCAGATGTCATTCATTTGGTACGCGACGACCAGGTGTGTGAGCAAAGGTCAGGAGCTCTGACCTTGCGCCTTGCAGGTCAAACCCCTTCATGGAGTGTAGGGCCTCACCATTATTATTATTATTATAACACATCAACTTGACAAAAATATTCAATAATCTCAGTTGCTGTAATACATGTATGTTGTGTTGCATCAACTACTTTTAAGTGAGGGGGGGGGGCAACTCAGCCGGCCAACCCTGCATATTCATATAATATGCTAGTTTACATTTATCCAAAACGCATTTTTCTGCTATAAAAATATAACCATACCGATTTTAGTTAAATACTTGTAGTGTTTTTACGTTACGCTCATACGTCAAAATTATTTGCTACTAAATTATAATATTATGTTTTAAAAATGCGGAAATATGTACTTTCTAAGAGCAAGTTATATCTAAAATATGTTTGTGCTCGAGTTCATCGTAAATGAGTTAGAATATACTATACAACTACATATGCAGTAGACAACAAAAGTTTAATGTAAATCCGCTAGTATATAACGCTTCCATGAGACGACAAAGAATTTTGTACAAAGTTTTGTTCAAAATTTGGTTGGAAATGTATTCACAAAATGTTGTACAAAATTCTGTCTGCATGCACAAATAGGTGGTGCAAATTGCGTTGACATCTATGAGAAAACTGTCAAAATAATCATGCGACTGTCGATAATGTAGAATTCTAGTAAGGTTTTATAATATTAGATTGAAGCGAAATGGGATAAAGTACGGTTAGCTTCGGTTCGGTGGTGTAAACACATAGTAAAACATTTATCTCTTCGCCCTATATAACCGATGATAAAAAGCTGCTCCTTTGTGATTTTGAACAAAGTTGTATGGGTTTTAGAACATGAATCTACAGAATTTTCTAAATCATTTTCAACAAATATCTGCTGTATGATACGATACAGAATTATGTAAAGACACTTTGTACAAAATTCTGTGTCGTGACATACAGATTCTTAACAACATTTAAATGATACCGCAAACATTGCTTTTATCAGTTAATAGGGTTTATTCTCTATTCGTGAATTACATTTGAGGAGGAGAAAACACTTCCTTGGTAGTAACTAACAAATCGATGCAAAATGAATAGCAATAGTGATGTATGAAACACGTTTATAAAACTCCTCGAAGATACGAGGGCTGTTCTCTTTCCTCTGAGCTTATCTAGCAGGCTGTGATATTTTGAAACAAATTTTTCTTGAAATTTTAACGTAGTTGTTTAGAAGTTTAATTATATAAATAGTGAAAATTGTCACATATACTTGAAGGTTTCTAAAATACAAAATTTTAAAGTAATCCTTTCCCCGACAAATCATGGATAAAGAATAAAGAATAAAGGGTATTATCGAGCTGTGTTTTTACAATTTCACGCGCGGCTTAAGCCGTAACAAATGTTTTGTGTGGTGGCAGTCGTGTTCGTTAGCTACCGTAAAGCGGTGGTACAATGAATTTCAACGTGGTCGACTTTTCTTAAATGACAACTTTCGAGCTCCTAAACCAAAACGGCAGTTACCGTAAAGAATATTGGTGTCGCACGAAACATGATTGAAAAGGACCGGCATGTTACTGCCAGGAGTATTCACGCCAGTCATTTTACACAAACATTTGATGGTACGTAAGCTTTGTGCCCGTTGGATTCCTCACAATTTGACTCCAGTTTAAAAAGAAAAACCGTGTGGCCTGGTGCAGATCTACACTGGATCGTCTCATTTGGTGTACTCGTTCATTACAGGTGATGAAACGTGGGTATATCGCTATGATCCCGAAAGTAAGCAACAGTGGGCGCTTTGAGTCTTTGAGAACGAATCGGCTCCAAGAAAAGTTGTTCGTGGAAAAAGCCGAAACAAAAAGATGGTCGCTACAGTTTTTGGAATTACTGGACATGTTTCCACTGTAGCACTGGTGGATCGTCGTACTGTTAATGCTGAATGGTACACTACAGTTTGTTTGCCTCAAGCTCTCCAAAATGTTCGCCGAGAACGTCCAAAAGGAAGGATCCGGTACGTGACTTTTAGGCGCCGGCTCTTTGGGCGTCGGCCATTTAGGTACCAGCCGATAAATATTTTTTTATTACCTAGAACCTCAATGCTATAGCAAAAGATACAAACAGTTGTAAAACTAATTACTCTATGTATTTATTTCCAGAAACAAAATACAAAATAAAACAAATGAATCATTTAAACAATAATTACCTATTCTATTAAAAAATTATGGGATATTCCTCTTAAATATTCTATTTTAGTGCGTCTATCATAACTTTGTACAATGTTTTTTATACGTTGATCAGCTAACAAGTATTTCTTTCGCTTTTGAGGCGGTGCAATACCACGTAAAAATTGTTCGTAAGCCAAGTCGCGTCCTTTTTGGACTGTCTGTAGCCCACTTATGAATCTCCAGATAGAAGGGTGGTCATATCTAGCTCGGTTTGTAACGTCCGATGTGCTGCCTCAGCAAAATTATTTGTCCTCGGTTGATCGGCGATTACTCGGTCATAAACATTCCACATTTGGGGTGAAAATAATGGCCTTCTTCTACCGCTAGTCCGTAGACGTCTTCCGACATAATAGTACTCAAACCAATTCAAAAGAGCAAGTAATTCTTCCGGTGTACTTTCTTCCAGGGCTTCAATCGTATCCGGTAAGTCATATATAGGTACAAAAGCTGTAGCTGCAATGCTTCTGACGCTAAGAGCCAATTCGGCGTCTTCATTATAACGGCGTTGATGAGAATGTAGAAAATTTTCGTTAATAGACGCGATAACTGCTTGCTCAAAATCGATAGAAATGGCTTCATGGTCAAACACCGGCCAAAGTTCTTTAAGACAAAGAAAAAGTTTGTCATACGTTCCTCTCTCCTTGTTGGGCAACAAAGCGTACACTACTGGTAAAACAAATCCCTTCCGTTCGGCTAGAATAACATAGATCTGTTGAAACAATTGGGGTGCATGTCTAAAAGTGCCACCCATAAAAATTGATTTTATATGTTGTTATTTTGGCGGCCAAATATGAGGATTCTGTCGCGATCTTCATTGCCAGTGTTTTTTTGTAGAAACTGCTAAAAATTTCCTGGGGCATATTCATAGGTTTGACATTGCTCAGGAATTTGCAAGTTACCAAGACTTGTTGGGCAAGGTGGAACCGCCTGTACTTGTAATCGAACCCTTTGTACACATTTTCGAATGGCGTCCTTGTTTGGCATTTGACCTTGGATTGCTGGTCCTGTATTTGCCAAGACGGTATTTAACATTTGTGCAGGAGTCTCCACAGTGTTGGCAGCTTTTTTTCTACCTTCAGCTCGTATTTTTGCGGCATCGGCTCCGTGATTATGACTTTTAACTTCAGATTGAAATCCGTTGTCCAAACTGGTATGAATTCGTCCCAGGCATCCATCATTCTTCCAAGTGCAGCGCCAAAAGTTTTTGGTATGGTCTTTATTGAATTTGTCAAAATTATACGTAAAACCTTCGTAAAATAGTTTTACGTTTCCTCGATTAGTAACAGTCGTTTCGGTAGTCATTTTTACTAAAATTATACTAACCACTTGCGTTGTCTAAGAGTCAGTGAGATACGTATATTTTAGGCAGCTATTTATATGCAACACAGTTGTTAATTTACCCTATAGTTACACAGATTTTCTTAGTAAAAATCCTAATTTCATTATATATATATTTCGAATGAGAAGCTACAATAAAATACAATAAAACAAAACAAAATACATCATATAGTATACAAGTCAAGTCAAATCAAATATAAAATAACACATAGCTAAGTAAATCGTGTGGTTGGCATAACGAATTTGTGGTTTAAATGTCCACATCTAGCTCATCTAGCCAGTCTATGGCAATCTGAGATGCCTCGTTCAGATCACGTAAGCCACCGGGGAACCTTCTGGTAGGGCACTCCTCAACAATGTGGTTCATGGTCTGTCTAGGGGCCCCGCAGTCGCACTCTGGCGAGTCGATCATGTTCCACTTCACAACATCAGGTCGCGGCACCGACCTGGCCACATCTAAACCGATTAAGACGACTCCAGGTTTTTCTAGAGAGGTCCATCCCTGGTAGTGGGACTGCAGCTGCTGGTGCCAGATTACGGTTTTTCGGTTCTGGATTTGCATGGAATAATTCGTTCCATCTCTGGGCAATGTTTATTGGTTCCTCTAGGTTTTGGTCTATCCAGATCGGTTGTCTTGATCTAAGGCGAGTAAGGGGAGGGCTGGCCAGGTCTTATTGAATCGGCAGTTCCTTACGTTGATCAGTAGTCTTATCCCATTCTCGCTTAGCAGCTGTTAGCCTTCGTAGTGCTGGGGGGGCTGTGTTTGACAGAACGGGAAGCCAGCTAGATGGAGTGGATCTCACCGTTCCTGAGACAATTCTCATTGTGTCATTCAGCTGTAATTAATTGCAATATACGAACAATGTATAACAAATAAATAATCAAAATGTTTACCGCCTTCACGCAGGCACGCTCGAACTCTTCGCACAATTTCCAATATTCTGTGCTGCAATGCAGTCAGGTCATGTATTAGCTGCTGGAAAATGGAATTCTTTAAATACTATTCTACGCCTAATGGCCGCCCACACTCTTGTTTTTTGAGGATGCAGAGGTGTCTCTACCATAAAATTAGGCTTCTCCGTACCCCATAAACGCATGTTTTGCGAATTAATGTATCCATCTAAATAAAACCAGGCTTCGCTTGTGAAAAAAGTTTCATCTAATAAGTCGTCATTGAGGATATTTAGGAACCACTGACAATATTCGACACGCTGAGGATAATCAGCTTCGTGTAATTGTTGTACATACTTCAAATGGCAGAGATATAAGTGGATATCTTCCTTTAATAATTTGTAGCAGGTACTAACTGACAACTGAACATATTGAGACAGTATTATGTTCCTGTAGCAACAGACAGTGACATTGATGTTCTGTAAAGAAATATTCTGTTTTAGTTAAAATTATTCAATCAGAAACTGTATTGTACTTACGCTTAATTGGCGGTAATTTCCACGTTGATGCACTCTAGGCATGATCACACCGTCAAAACAAAGGATCAAAAGCGAGAACAATAAAGAACTGAACAAAATCTCGCAAAGCATACACCTGCCAAAAGTGTTAGAAAAAACTGAAAAACTCTCAGATAAGCCATTATCACTTGATCAATATGAATAAAATTTTAATCAATTGCTACCTTTTAGTAGTTAAACGTTTCTGCCAAGTTTGGTCAAAAAATTCCTACCGCTTCTTGGTGTTGAGATTTCCATGTGACTGAGTATAGTTAGGACATGAGTAGTGCCCGCGTTGTCGTATTATTTACAAACGTATCAGCGTATCTAGTCAGGTTCAACTTAGATGTATTATTCTTTCAAATCAAGTCATAAAATCAGAAAGAAATTTTGGAAAAAATCAATTAATCGAAAGCAAATACAAACAACATATATACAAACGGCTTATCCATTTACAGTAAATGTCCAAAATGTCTTATTTGATTTCCACACACTTTCGAATATGTTTTTCCATAATATCAAATCGCCCGCCGTTGAGGATCTATCGTAGTATTTGTGGAAAATACGTAAATGATCGAAGGGATTACTTTTTTTTTTAAGTTTCTGGTAATTAATAATACACTACTAAAAACGTCTAACAAATTTTCGTCTAATAAAGTAATACTCAGAATTTGTGCAAACCCTCGAGTCGGCTCCATGTCAGATGATGATGATGATGATGATCTTACAATAAATTTGGTGAATTTGATAGAAGAATTAAAACTAAATGGAGATGGTGGTTTAAGTAAAACTTTTAAAAACCTCTTACATTCACCAATGCTAATCTTGCTAAAATGGACTTGCATTGTTGATTTGGTGAAGAACTTTTCCAAAGTTTTATTGTAGAATTAAATGACGCCATAAATAAGTGTTATTGTAATAAACGTGATTACCATTCAACCTAAATTGTAAATTTACTGGATCACCTGTTACCGCTAATTAATTTTGAGTATGAGCAAGATATAAGTATGTTCCTTTTTGTTTTAATTCCGTACCAAAATATTCTGTTATTGTTTGATTTAGGCCGCCACAAAAACATTCGCAGAGTAAGAATAAGAAAACAGATTTGTATATTCAGGGAGTTCAGGTTGGTTTATTATCTGGTAAGAATAACCTGCAATAATGAATTCTCGAAAATATCTTGCTGCAGGATAATGAAATCTAAACCGTACGTGGGCGAACAGTGGGTAGAAAAGGCACTGCTACTATAGCAACTACATGAAGCCTGTTTACGTGCTCTAATTTCTGTTAAATTTCAAATCATTTAATAGATACGTTAATTTTGTAATTAGTCTGTGTTAGTCTTCCAATAAGATATAATGAGTTTACAGTCATTTATTTCAGAAAAGGCGTTTATTTATCGTTGCTTCTTTGCGTATATCTGCCTATTTCATTTTATTTATGGTTTTTATTTGTTCGGTTTATTAGTTTTTATAAAATAATATCGGGGATATTTATTAGCTGCAATATTATATGAGGATCAAAAGGATTCGGTAAATCTGATTGAATGCGTAGCTTATGTAAATAGATGCGAATATACCTTTTAATTCATAATCCATGAAGTATATACCTATATGCGTCTGTACACTACGCTAATACTGTTTATACGTATGTGTTTATAGTTTCACTAACATAACCATGCCGTTAACATTACTTCAAAAGGTTGCCAATTAATGGCGTATACGCTTTACAGTTGCACAGATTGAAAAGGGTAAATTTTGATGTCCTTTCGTTGTTCATTTATTACGTACCAACCGTATCTATTTGTGGGACACTAACAATGTAATAATAAGGCCAACACGTACCTTACAAAGACGTACTGTTACGTAAGTGCGATCTATTGGCTGAAAATTTGAATATAAGTAAATGCTTAGATTTGGCATCAACAGTTGCATATTTCGTCTTTAAGTGTGCATGTAAAACACGTTACTTCCTAAAAAAAAAAAAAAAACTGATACATGGTGTAAATCTTCTCATTCATAACAATACCTAAATCCTTATATAAACAAGAATTTAGGCATTGAAGAAGCAGGTTCGCCATCCAGGAAAGAAGGGGGTCACAGTTAGATGAATTGGGGGCAAACAAAGCAAAATCTAATATTGTGGTACTGTTGTCAAACGATTCCGCATCCAAGAATCGGTTTGGCATTGTCATTAGAACGTGATTTCTATTTTAGAATTAACATTGTTTCAGATATTTGTTCGATCCTAAGGATTGCTTTCGGTATAGTTAAGTAGTATTCCAGGCTGTTAAATGTCACAAAATTAAACAAAAACCTTTGTTAAAAATTCCCAAATTTTGCGAAATTGAGATTTTAACAGTTACACTCAATGAAAATGTATGTAAAATAAAACTTACTTTTTTTCGCATGGAAAACAATAAAATAATGTTTACTATTTTATAAATTTCGAAAAGCTTATACTTTGCCCTCTTGATTTAAAACGTTTACACGCTAGACACACAATAATAACACATAATCATTTCATTTCATAATCGTGATCGTCATTTGTACCGCTTGCGCAGTCTCGAGGCGGTGTAAGGCAAAGCTAAGCTAGTTTGTGCTATGCACCAACAGGGCCGACTCTCCGGGTTACCATGTTGGTGCGAAACCGTGCTTAACCTGTCCGGTGTGTGGATGTTTTTGTTTATGGTCTTCTTACTCCTCTAATGCGACCGTAATACGAGGAGTGCCATTAATTTTATCCCCAATGGCAAATGGAGACCAGGACCCAGTATCGGCCACCCAAGGAAGAATTTCGGAGCCCTGGAGTGATTCGAACCGGGAAGCGTTCGGACTATTACATCCAAAACCTGATTGTCTTACCACTGAGCTACCCCAGCCAAATAAGACATAATAAAGATTAAAATTAGATGTTGGTGATTTATTAGTGAGTAAGGACCCCCAGCGTAAATTGACTATCGATAATAAAATAGTCAAGCAGGTCACGAACATTAATTACCTTTGGCGTGAGCACATTCAGTAGTAGAAACCTAAATTAAAAAGTGCGAACACGAGTAATAAGAGCTGCAGTGACATCTGGGCTGCCTTCGCGACATCATATGGCGAAAAAACATACGACAATAGATATTAATAACAATTGCGAAAGACCCATTCTAACGGATGCTGTAGAAACTGGAGCGGAAACAGCAGAAACCAAACGTATCATGAGGACCACAGAGATGAAATCGTTAAATCTACCTATATATAAATATATATATATATATATATTGATAGCTGTTAAGCTGTCACCTCCGGGTCATGAATATGGCGACCTGACCTCCGGGTTACCCCGATATCCTGGGTCTTATATAAGGGCATATTTGTGATGAGGGGGAAGTCTAGAATACGGTTTCCTAAAGAGGGGAAACGATTTCTCAAAAA